>JALPQI010009355.1:0-32144 GCA_025490895.1 Thaumatotibia leucotreta
ATGCAGCCTGGGATCGGTACCGATTTTTTTTTAAACTTCGAAATAGCTTAATTAGGCCGTTTAAGTAGGAAATTTCTCGGATAACGTGTAATTGTAGTAACGTCAAACATGTGATCCGAGGCTTTCCCATTTAACGGCTGAGGTGTGTATATTATTTTTCTGCTTAACAGAGCCGGCAGGCGGTAACTTAGTTTAGCGCAGCGGCCGGCAATGTGCTGTTTGCCGGCTGCAGGGCAGAAAATTGTTTTACACTCTTTATGTAGTATTCAATAGTTTATGTAATCAATAACATCGTATTAAGGTGCGTTTAAACCAAAAGAGCATTCGCTGTTCTAACCTCCCACTCTACGAAATTCGATCGGTACACAAAACGTGATAGGTTGATTTCGTAGAGCGGGGGATAGAACAGCGAATGCTCTTTTGGTTTGAACGCACCTTTAGGCAACACGTCGATCGCTGTTCGCGGTAGTCCATTTACATCATCAACCTATATCAGTCCACTGCTGGACGTAAGCCGCTCTTAATTACACTTATGGACGCATTAGGAGGTATATGACCATAATCGCCACGCTGGGCAAGCGGATTGGCGTTCGCAGTAATGTGTCCAGGTGTCCACTGTGATAACCTAATCAAATAATGGTTAGTGACACTTCAATCCCTTAGTCGATTCTTACAACACCTGCGGGAAGAGTTGGGGTGGTGACAAATGTATTCTTACTGCCGTCACCAGACACCACAGTCGGTCTTACGTTTGACAGCAAATCTAGCAAAAGTGTATGGGAGAGATCATAATAATTCATAATTCATTTATTCATTGCTTTTGTGGGTATACAATAGGTCTTATGTTAAAAATAATAGTACGTTATCCACAAACCCTGTAAGGGCACTGCATTTTTACGGGCTTATGTCTACATTAAATAATAAATAATACACGAGTAATTAATTTAAATAATTTGCATGCTTACAGTTAGGTACATAATTTTTATGATGCATATAGTTTACATGGATACTTGGATAGGCATGGGCTCTAACAATTATTTAGACTCTTTAAAGTTATAATATTCGTTAATGTCATAAAAGCAATTAATAATAAGGAAATCTTTAAGTTTTTTTAGAAACATAGTCTCTGATTGAATTATTTTTATGTGCTTTGGTAGCTTGTTATAAATTTTTACACACATATGATGAGTACCTGCACTAACAATTTGCAATCTAGCAAACGAACTAACTAGCCTATCTTTATTTCTAAGGCTTTGAGACAAACTGCAAGTGTCTTTTGCTTGCTTAAATAAATGAGGATTATTCCTTACAAATTTACACAGCTCATAAATATAAATAGAAGCTAAAGTTAAAATTTTCAAACGAATAAAATATTGTCTACAACTTTCCATACCATTAATATTAACTAAAATTCTTATGCACCTTTTTTGAAGTTTAAATAAGTTATCAACATGAGTGCTATTGCCCCACAGTATGACACCATAGCTTAATAATGAATGGGCATACGCGTAGTACGCGGTAGTAGCAGTAGTTAAATTTGTACATTTTTTTAATTCACAAAGCGCATATGTAAACCTAGCCAGTTTTCCCGATACTTTTTCTATGTGATCTTTCCAATTCAGCCCAGAGTCTATTTCTACTCCTAATAGAGAGCACGAGTTAACCGTTGCTATTTTATTGGTTTCATAGACACACTCTATATAAGGTCCCAATTTATTAGATGCAGATATTTTTACAGCTGATAGTACTCGGTCTCTGGAGTATATTAAACCGTGAAACATTATAGCTTTTACGATGTTTTTTTGGAGAAAACGGAAGAACAAATTTGCTACGTAAAAACACCCTGTTTATGTGATTATTAAATGAAAACTTATTGAACAGTTTCTAGAACCTCTTTTACGTATCACTTAACTGGAACTGGCCACTTCACGTCGATAAATTAAAAACTTGATTGTCAATATCATGTTATTTTCCGTTGGATTGTGTCGTTTGATGACATGACAGACAGCTTGTTATTGTGACATGTGATAATGCACATGATGATTTTTTACAGACGAAATTACAATTATTTTTTTTGTTAGAAAAACGAAATCAAAAAAGTTACATGAAAAGATTTCTTAATTTATATTTAAAGTTAATTATTTTAATGTAAAGTATCATGTGTTAAAATATCTGCAACTAATAAATTAGGACCTTATATTTAAGGGAGTTTTTTGGCGTGGAATAATCTGGATCAATTTTGTCTTAGAAACATTTAGCATAAGGTTATGATCACTAAGCCAATTTGTTATCTGGTTAAGAAATAACTGTAACTGTAACTTGAAATCTTCCTCATTGTTACACTTAATAACGGCCGTAATGTCATCCGCATAGAGAAACGACTTGTGTTCTAAAACATTTGGTAAATCATTTACATATAACAGGAATAAAATACATCCCAGTACGCTACCTTGGGGTATAGAGTTATTTGTTACCTGGCTGCAAGATCTAACAATGCTTGTCACATTATTTTCGCAATCATAATGCTCGACCTCTACACTTTGCTTACGATTTTTCAAATATGAGGAAAACCAGTTATGAACTTGGCCACGAACTCCTAACTGACGAAGTATATTTAAAAGAATTTGATGTGACACTCTGTCGTATGCTTTGCTCATATCAAGTAAAACAGCTATCGCGTACTTTTTTTCATTTATTATTTGCAATATTTCATTTTGGATTTGATACAAAGCAAACACAGTTGATCTTTTCTTTCGAAAACCATTTTGGCTGTTGTGAAAGATATTGAATTTATCGCAAAAATCGGTAAGACGCGTAGCCATGGCACATTCGAATATTTTTGAAAAAGTTGACAGTAATGCAATAGGCCGGAAATTATTCGGTGTGTTTGCTGATTTCAACTTTGGTACAGGTTTAATTATGGTTGTTTTTAATAACTCCGGAAAGGTACCAAATAGAAACGACTGGTTTATCAGAAATGATAAAGGTTCCAAGAGTAAATCTCCGCATTTTTTGACAAGTATAGGCGGGAACTCATCAAAACCAAAGCTTTTTTTACTTTTAAGATTCTTAATTATAGCATTTATTTCATGTTCAGTGACTGGGGACAAATACATTGAATTACTTATACTAGTGGTAACTGAATGAGTTTTTTTAAGTTTATGAGTATCATCCACACCTATAGATATAAAATAATCATTAAAAATATTAGCGATTTCTTCAGGCTGATCTATTAATGAATTGCCGTTACTTAAATATATATTCTCTTTAACGGGTCTACTTGTAACCTTGTTAGTCCGCTCCTTTATGACTTGCCACATGGACTTGGTGATATTTTTGGACCTATTAATCCTTTTAGCAAATTCTATTTTCTTAGACGTCTTTATGGCTCTTTTTAATGTCTTTTCATATTGCTTATAATATTTTTTTAGGACTGTACTCTCACTTTGTAAAGTTAACATTTTCAAAAGTCTTTTATTTTTACATGACATTTTCAAACCTATACTAAGCCATCTTTTTCGAGACGATTTTTTTTTGTATGGTAATATTATTTTTGGAATACATTTATTCAATATATATGTAAGTTGTTTATGGAACATTTCATAATTCTGATTGATATCTCTATCTGCTCTGATAATATTTGACCAATTTAACAATTTTAAACTTCTCTTAAATAATTCTATATTTCTTGCACTAAATATTCTTTTCTCTATTTTAAATACTTGTTCTTTATTATTGACCTCCATTTCTATTTTAACTACTATTCCTTTATGGTCTGAGAGTCCAAAATCTTTAACACTTACGCTTTCAAGAGATCCTGTAAAATTTGTAAACACTATGTCTAAGCAGGTCGAACAGTTAGCAGTAACTCTTGTGGGCTCTCTTACATTCTGATTAAAGTTATATGACTTGAAAAGATTATGGATATCACAAGCAAGTTTTGTATTTGCAAGGAAGTTCACATTCAGATCCCCGCCAATTATTATGTTTAATTTACAATATTTATATGATAATATATTTAAAAGTTTTTCTAATTGTGAAATAAATAAACTAACTTCTCTAGAACTGTTCGGCCAATAAATTACAACTAATAACATGTTAAGTTTTGGCAATTTCACTGCACTTATTTCGATAATATATTCTAAAGACAGAGATTGTATATCTTCGCATTCTATGTATTCAATGCCTAATTTTAGCAATATGCACGTTCCTCCTGCTTCTCGGCTTTTCCTACAAAATATACTCCCTACATTATAACCTTCAATATTCAGAATGTCACGCTTGGTTTCAGTTATCCACGTCTCAGTCAAACAAATAATTGAGAGGCCGACTTCCTCCGTAAGAGCTTCAACCAAGTGTGATTTATTTTTAATGCTTCTTATATTCTGATACAATATAAGGATTGGATTAGTGGCGAAAAGTATCGGGTAAACGTGATGTATTATGTGAATCATTTATGATGGTTATGTCTGTTTGTACAATTTTGTCAACTAACTTTTTATGGATTGTCGAGATCGATTTACTACTTATTATATCATTAGTTTTACTAGCGTAACCGTAAATTACATTTTGCAAATCAAATAACATGCATTTCATGCCTAAGTTTGTAATCATGTGAGTATGATCCTTGTTGTTTCATAATGCGCTATCTACGAAGGGGTAGTCTTTGGATCAAACTGACGTACGGGCTTTAATTGCTGAAGACAAAGACAGGGAAAGGGTATACATACATATACCTACGAGTATATCAGTATATTCTGCGGATTATTTTAAAACATAGTTTCATGGCTCAATAGTGTGATTACAGTGAGACCTGTAGGCTTAGCACAGGATTTAGTGCAACAATATGTCGCCGCGAGATAAGCTATCCATCCCTCTTTTTTCATATAGTCAGTAAAAGATGGAAAATCTATCTCGCGGCGACATACCAATCATGTGCTAAGCATACTGGGGGTTTACCATGAGCAGGCCTCGGAATTAGGTGAGCTAAAACACCTAAAGTTCGCGAGTGACATAATATAGAGTGAGAGGAAGAGCGATTGGCAACTTGGCTAAGCATCCTGGTTAGGTATATTTAGAACCTAATCTGAAAGAAAAGTATAGAAGATTCACGTGATTTGTTCGAGGACCCTCCTTCTCTATGGTGATAATGGGTGATTTTTCTTGACCCCCCCCCCTCCCCCTATACAGTATGACGTGATTTATGAAAGCCCCAATAAGGTTTATTGCCAATAACAGACAGAATAAGTTGATTCACCCAGCTATAATAAAATGCACTGAAGCATGCAAGTGCATTCACAATTGTATCGGAGTTATCGACATGGATAAGGATGGCGTGAAAATGTTAATATTATGCAAAACGTTACTGGCTGCTTTTGATAACTGCTATTACGTGGAATGGCGTTTTGTAAGGCATCGATGAGCGAAATTCTCTTCTAGACGATGTACACTATCAGTCAAAAGTTTAAATTCATGCCACGAATTTAATACGAAATTGACTTGGGCTATAATATGTCCAGCATTCCAGTCGAAATTTGTGTTTTACTAATTTTTCCTATAAATAATAATTATTTTCGAACAGATCAGAAAAATGAGGCAACTGTGTCAGCTTTAGGCAATCATGCCCACGCGGTGTTCATACTAATGAAGTTAATGACTATCAAAAAAGTCATCAACATCATCTCAGCCATAAGACGTCCACTGCTGAACATAGGCCTCCCCTCTGGACCTCCACAAGTACGGGTTAGATGCGACCTGCATCCAGCGTGTCCCGGCGACCTTCATAAGGTCATCTGTCCATGTTGTGGGTGGACGTCCTACGCTGCGTTTGCCCAGCTGTGGTCTCCACTCGAGCACTTTTCGACCCCATCGACCATCTGCTCAGCGTACAATGTGGCCTGCCCATTGCCACTTCAGCTTGCTAATCCGGAGGGCTATGTCAGTAACTTTAGTTCACCTACGGATCTCCTCATTTCTGATTCGATCACGCAGAGAAACTCCGAGCATAGCCCTCACTATAGCTTATTGAGCGACTCTGAGTTTAGAGATGATGCCGATGGTGAAGGACCACGTTTCGGCGCCGTAAGTCGCACTAAATCGACGAACAAATATTTGTGATAAAAACACACAAATATGACCTCAACGGGTATGGAACTAAAATACCTCGATAGACAGTAGGCACTGTAATAATCAAATATATAAACATTTAATAAGGAAAATAAACCGGCCAGCCATGTGTTCTGATATAAATAGACGTGCAATCTTATTACGTGTCATGGGAACCAAGATAATTTGCGATAAGTTTATCATCACGTAACAGATTTTTATTATGTAGCTTAGATTCGACTCGCGTGATATTTGTGGAATTATATCTTATCTTGATTAGGAAAAATGGCATTTCCCTCAATGAATGGAATACGAGTTATTTTTACCCGATGAAATACAGGTTGTAGATAGTTTTTTTTTCTCAAACCATTTATCTCAACAAAAGTAAGTAGGCGTACTTTTAAGGTGCATTCAGACCAAACGAGCATTCGCTTTTAAAGAAATAAAATAATCAAAATTACATTTTAAACCTAAATTTACACACACATAAATACATAAAAATTACATGCACACACTTAAACATAAAAATAATACCTAAAACGACCCCGCGTTACTCGACCCGCGATCTTTCCGATGCAAAGGTGCCCATCACACTAGCCGCGTTGCCTCGCTGTATCGCGATGGACAACCTTTGTATCAAGAAGAAGCCGGAGCTTGGGTCTAAGCCTCTCTCCCGCAAACGCCGACCCACCGCCCTAATAAAGTCCTTGACCTCGGCACACCAACACCCCATAGTCTCCAGATTAGTTTCAGGCGGTACATATATTTACTGATCTCTTCTTCTTCTTGCGGTGCCATCTCCTACCGGAGGTTAGCGATCATCATAGCAATGCGAACTTTGTCTACGGCCGCTCGAAATAGGGATCGAGTCCTCTTACCGAACCACTCCCGGAGGTTTTTGAGCCATGATGTTCTTCGTTTGCCTGGTCGTCGCCGACCCTGTATCTTCCCCTGTATTATTAACTGTAGAAGGGCATATTTGTCCTGTCTCGTTATGTGACCCAGGGATTCCAGTTTACACCTCTTTATACAATTTAAAACTTCCAGCTTTTTGTTCATTATTCGAAGTACCCTCTCGTTAATGACTTTATCTCTCCGTGAGACACCACATTTCGAATGCTTGTACAAGCTTATACAGTTTCCGTAAGGTTCCATGCTTCTACACCGTACAATAGTATGGAGAACACATAGCAACGTAGGAAACGAACTCTTGTGGGTATCTTCAATGAACGGTTACACAGGACACTAGACAAAGCCCTTGGAGGAAAATCTCTGTTGCAATTCTATACCTACCTTCTTTATTCCTCACATTCTTGTCTCCTGTTCGTTGCCGCCGCGATTTGGGCTCTACTTTTCACTTACGATCAGGTGGAGTGGAGCCACTTTGTTGTGCCAACAAAACTAATCTACACCCATCTTTTCCCAGGTCTCAGAGCGTCTCCATGTAGACGTCCGCAGAGGCCTATCATGGCGGGAGGCCAACGATCGGATGAACTTCGTCGGCCCCAACGAGTTCCAGGTCAAAGAAGAGGACCCGCTATGGAAGAAGTATATAGAGCAGTTCCAGAATCCGTTGATATTGCTGCTTCTAGGTAAGTTTCCATGCTGTGTTAATTTTGTTTTTATATAATGTAATAGCTTTTGCCTTCATTTATACAGGGTGGAACGGAATGACGATCTTTCCTACTACCGACCGAGTCTACCAACCAACCATTACGATGAACTTTCAGTATGCGACCATTGACTTTTCCATACTATTGAACTCTAACCAATCATATTTTCTTCGGTTACCGCGAGGATTACTCATGAAATACAACTATGAAAACGGATGAACTGGCGTATATTAATCGCGTAAGTTAATTAATATACGCGAGTTTATCCGTTTTCGTAGTTGTATTTCTAACTATTCAGTAATCACTCATTTTGAATGAGGGATTAATTTTTTTAAAGATACTTTGATGTTGGTACTATGTATAGGTACTGAAAGTTCATCGTAATGGTTGATAGACTCGGTCGGTACCTAGCGGGAAGGATCGTCGTTCCGTTCCACCCTGTATGTTATAAAATATAAAAATTCTCATTACTTTAAGCTGACCCTTTAAGGTTTAAATACTTATTTGTGACCTCCACTCCAATTATGACAATTAATGTGGACGTTGCAATTTACTTTCGGAGTAGGATAATTGAATTAACGATAATAAAATGCTAATAGTATTGGTAATCTTGGTTTTAATTGATTTATCAATGGCGTGGTTTAAAGTTATTATTTTAAGTACGTAAAGCACCCAGAGACCTTATTAAAGGTGTGAACAATAAACAAAATTAAAAATGTATTGACTCTTAAATGAGCTTCTCAGATACGGAGCGAAGCATGTCAAACATTTTTCGACTTAGAAAACGTGAGTAACCCGCGTGAAGTACAATTTAGTATAAATGAGTGTCACGAGACTCACGAGAGTTTTGTTAAAAAAATTACGAAAAACAAATAAATTATATTATGAGACTAATTTTGTTACTGCGCTGGTCCTTCATAAAAATAGTACATTGTGCATCAAGGGAGGTAAGTACGGAGCAACTAACGAGAGTGTTAGAAGCCCGACGCCGTCAGGCGGAGGGCTTTTATGACTCGAGTTAGTATTCCGCTTACCGACCGTGATGCATACAATGTTTTTCATCACACTTGCTGAAAAAAAACTTTTAAGACATAATATTATTAAATGACGTACTGACATTTCTATTACTCCCTAGGGAATTTCACTTTTCTATTAGCCGCATATAATACAGGGTGTAAGTCTAATACGGGCGAAGCTCTTAACGGGTGTTAGTTTACGACATAATAAGTACATTCAAATCACTTTTACTTAAAATCAGTGCAACAAAATTTTCCATACAAAATAATTCGGCGCGCAATGTAGAGCAACATACGCGAGTTAAGCATTCGTTGACAGCTAATTTCAAAAGCAGATGACATAACTGCCATAGCAACAATAACAAATGTTCGTACCTACATTGGTGCTCCGATAATCTTAAAAAAATTCTGTGGGGTCTAAATTAAGAGTAACTTTAAAAAAACCTTGTAATCCATGATTACACTAATGAATCCCATGCCCGGTTTAATTGATCGCCCGTATTAGATTTACACACTGTATAGTTTTAATTGATATAGATAGAAAGGTGCCGCTAATAGTTCTCTGGTTGTAAAAATAAAACGAATGCATTCTCTAAATAATGGCGACATTTCGAAACGCAAATGTAACCACGGCTGTTGGAAGTCTGCCATTAAGTACCTGTGACTGTGTTAATGGAGTACTAGACTGCCTGTATAGTCTCCATCAGATATCAGATAAGGCAGTCAGCAGGGAGAAATCTAAAGCTATAGCAGCTACGAACAAATAAAACATGGAAGCCGCACGCCATGCTAAATTGCCTTTCAAAAACGATCCCGAATTTTAGTTCACCTCCTGTTCAATGCATCACGACAATGAATTTGAATATCAACCTATAAAAACTTAAAGAGCCATTTAAAAATAGTTGCGATTGGTCCATCAAAGTTTTGATTGGCGATATTCAATAAACATTTGTCAAAGATGTTGCGCCGAAATATGCGCGGTGTCACGAAAAGCTCTATCTATGTCCTGCCCGGCTTGGCACAATTGAACAATTGGTTTTGGGGGCATTTTTGAGCTGGCGTTAGACGTCCATGCCATATATGGTCGCAGTGTTCATCACATATATCTGAGCGCTGAGAGTGGTCCCAAATATCTGAGTAGTCGTACTATCAGTTGACAAGTAACGGTTAGAAAGATAGAAAGTTTACTTTATTAGCGCAATGCGAAACTTAGAATAACTATAATTAGCAACATATATAAAATAAATTGCGCTAAATGGCCCTCACTCAGCTTTGGTGTCACGAAATGAGCCACAGGGCACATTTACGCGACGCTGATTTTCAGTGAAGCCCAATAGATGGACTAGGTGTCGCTAATACAACTTTACATAAAGCTATAGCCACTATTTATAACGAGCATAATGTAACACTGTAAAGGTGCGTTCAAACTAAAAGAGCATTCGCTGTTCTAACCTCCCGCTCTACGAAATTCGATCGGTACACAAAACGTTATTGGTTGATTTCGCAGAACGGGCGCTAGAACAGCGAATGCTCTTTTGGTTTAAAGTTTAAACGCACCTTAATACAAATACAATATAAATGAAAACATCTAGATCCAAGCCTTACAAATATAACTAGGGAATAATTTGTTCTAGGGATTGAAAAAACAGGACTAAATGAATTAAAAATCTAGTTAATTAAGTTCTTTGATAAATAGAACAAAATTATCCATATCTGACAGTTTAAAATTTTTCACCACTGACCCATTTGGATTGATCATTCTGCGCATGTTTGCATAGTTTAACTAGCATAATTGTGCACAAAACTAGCGTGACTCAGATGGCCGTAACCATGACAATAACAGACAGAAAATTACGACACAAGTGCGAAAAACATGAAATTCTAAACGAGTGGCGATGTTTTAAATCGACACGAGTTACGAATTTCCTTTTTGCACGTGTCTCGTACGACGTTTTTTAGTACAGATGGCCCTCCGAAGTTTTGGACCTGACGTAATATGAGCCACTTCTCGCACTAGCGCGTAAAAAAGGCACCATCTGTACTAAAAAAGTTGATTCACAAAAATACACAATTTATGTTAAACACTATTGTGTTTTGTTTTAAACTCGTTACATTTTTATATATTTTTAGAAACTTGCCGCTACTGTGGATTATCTTGGCATTAGCCCGGTTCGATTCTCGGTATTTGCTTTCTTTTATTAGATGTTTTGTTTTCAATAGACTAAACTATTTAGTAAAATTAAACTAGGGTGAATATCTTCAAGTTTGAGATAGAGATCTACTAAAAGATATAATTAGTACCTAAACAAACCGTTCAAAGAAATATCCGGGTCGTTTGCAAAAAATGTTTATGAAATTAATGGCCTTTAATGAAAACAACCTTTTAAGTCACAATCAAGGATCCGACAAACGCCCGTCATTTCGAAAAAATAAGCCTGTTCCGTACAGTAGAGACTTCCTTATCTTATGATGTTAACATATTTTATTTTATATGATATTTTTTTTAATAACACTAAATATCACAATCCCAACTCCGTGCTTTTATGTACACTGATTGTGAATTTATGACAAATAAACGACTTATAATTTTTGATATTGAATTTTGATCCAATGAGTGCATAATTATCTTCTTCGGTTACCGTGATAGTTATTCATGAAATAAAACGATTTAAACGAATTATATCGCGTATATTAATTAACGTTGTAACGACGTTTCGAACAATTATTGTGTGCACATACAAGTATCTAAGAAATAGTTGGGATCTCCTAAATAGATACTTTGTTATTCGTATGATAAAAAAAACATAAATAAATAAACATCTTAAATTAATAAAATATGTTAACATCATAAGATAAGGAAGTCTCTACCACACGGAACAGGGTTATATTTAAAAAATGACGGGCGTTTGTGCGATCCTTGGTCATAATTCCGTGTTACTTAACGAAAAAATACGTTTTCATCTCACCTGTTCGGTAAGTGCGCCAATACGCTGCGGTGATGCGCGCCGTAGGTGCGTCATTACGTCATAGTAGGCCGTTAAGAATTTTCATACAACATTACGTCGCACTAGCGCGGTCCGGCGCACGCCGCGCGCCGCGCCGAGATTTCTTTTATGAAAATGATGAAATTAAGTCATCCCTGATTTAGACCATTTTAGAGTAGTTTTGTGAAATAGTACATTACTACCGAGGCCGGGAAGTGACTGGTTGCCGGCCGAATATATGTAGACGGCCGAGCGAAGCGAGGCCGGATAGTATTCGGACGGCAACCCGTCACTTCATGGCCGAGGTATGTATAATGCTTTTCTCAAACATGCAATGAAATGAAACAAAAAATGTATCTTCTTTCTAAGAAATTATAAGTCAACTACATAACTAAGTCTTTGAAACACAACAAAAGTCAAATACGACACCGACACCTCATTTTTTTTTAAAGATTGACCTGTTTGAAAGTTGCAAACTTTTAATTTAAAAAAGCGGTATTAGACGACGCCGTCGGTCGGGTCCAATTAATCGCATGCAGTGATCGGGGCCGACGGATCGCGCCATATAATACTGCTTTTTAAATATTATTTTGAGTAGTTATTGTACATTTATTTTAAATGATATAATTTAAATACATAATTATAACTGCAAAAATTTGCCAATATTTTTTTTATACTAATATTACTTACAGATAATTATTGGCTAAAAGCCAAGATGCCAGGTCACAACCCTATGTCAAATGAAAATTAAAAAAGAGGTACTTGCCGGCCTAGGCCGGCAACGAGGTACTTCCCGGCCACTTTTTAGGCACGTAACTACAACATTTCATTGCATGTTTGAGAAAATATATTGTTTTATTTACTTTTTTGCATCACATGAAAAACATTGTGTGTGCCACGGGCGGTACAAGAATTACGAACTCGTGTTAGAATTAAGCCCTCACCTTCGGCTCGGGCTTGAATTCTCACTCGTTGGTAATTTCTTGTTTACCGCCCTAAGTACACAATGTACTATTCCAAACGTCATACGAGTGTCATGTCAGTTGGCCGGCATACATTGCTGCTGGGTTGCACTTTAGAAAAATCATTACAGTAATTAACAACAAAATTTAACGAAATCATTATCTTATACAACTCGTAGGATCAGATATTAGAGCTGGATTAATTATTCGCTGGTATCAAATACCCACGCTGTATAAAACATTGAAATAAGTGGCAGAACTCTATACAGACATCCAAAAAATATGGTCTACCCCTTTTCGCCTTTATTACAACTGGTTTAGAATTGCAACGTGGTAGGCTAGATTTTCTGTCTGTACACTCAACCACTTGGAACAATACGCCACTCTACAAGTAAAAGATTTCTTACAATATAGTTACAATCTGATTGCAACCGTAGGCCACACGCGAACTATCTCACAGTGGCGCTATAAAGCAAACTGCAAGACATGTCTTACTAGTTGTCACTGTGACACGGTTCTGGAGTGGCCTAGGCCAATGAGAGTTTTTGATATTTTTTCTGGCACTATACTTTAGTACCGGTGAGATGGCAGCACTGTGGCGAGCGACTCCAACGAGCTGTCAAAATAAATACGGAAATATGTTCTACTACATATTTCAGTTTATTTATTCTTAAAACAATTACTTTAGGAATATTGTCGTCTAAAATAAATAAAAAACAGGTTCCGAGTCAATTCAATTCCTATGAATTGAACAAAGTTCTAGTAATTTTCTTTAGTACCAGTGACTTTGCGCCCCTGTTTTAGAGCTCAATCTTCAGTTCGGCGATCGTTTTCTAGTCGTAATCCATAATAATATTAATAAAATTCCATATACAATGGTACATATTTGTATATTTTATGTATAGTTCCTATGAATCTGACAGCCGATTGGACCTAACGCCGACGAAGCGCTGTCTGGTGAAAAATATCTAAAACCCTCATTGGTTGACTAATACACATTATTTTGTGCACACGAAAGTCCCACTAGACCAGTACGTGCGTCGCAAAAACTGGCGGCTATCGGTAAATTTTGTTTATTTGAGAGGGCAATGAACTTTAGGCGTACTTTCGTATGCATGTACCTATTATGTAGACAGGCATTTGTGAGGGCTGCAAACATAACGGACAGTCATAGTCACACTTGTAATGATGTTTGTAGCATCGCGTAGTAACGGATATACAGGGTGGAAATTATTTTTGGGTCAGTGGGAGCAGCTACCAGATCCAGAGTTAAAATGATATTAGAAAATGATATTAGAAGACCTTCCCTCGATTTTAAATTAATGAAGATTGACGTTTACAGAATTTGGAAAAAAAAACATACAGGATGCGAGAAAATGGTAATTTTTGACAAACTTTTTTTTTGATGAGTTTTTTTCTGTTCAGTTCAGAATCAAACATGGAACAAAAAAAAATATTCTTCTAGAAATCAAGCCGCAAATCAAGAATTAAAATTCCCATTCAAATAATATGAAAATTAAAAAAAATATTTCATGTTAATTGTTTTTATGCCAATCGATTCCATTCCTATCCAGTACCAATACTTTCTTAGGCGTCAACTTTTGGTAATGTACACAGCCAAAAATTAAAGAAAACTGATTTCATACATTTACTATGAGAACAAAGTGAAACTTTAATTACATTATCAGTCACGCTTAATTAATGTCACCATTGTCACACGTCACACTAACAGTTAGTCCAGGCTTGCAACCGGGAAAATTGAAGTTCGTAAATTTCGGGGATTTGTCTCTGTCATATTTTAAAGACAAACGGCTCTTAATCGCGTAAACTTATGTTTAATTATATCCTGACGTTTCGGGCATGACGTTACACCCGTGGTCGCAGGCAAACTGGAAACGTCAGGATATAATTAAACGTAAGTTTACGCTATTAAGATCCGTTTGTCTTTAAAATATGAGTGATAATCGTGAAAGTTTAAATCAATATATTGTCTCTGTCACTCTAATAACGAAATTTACAAACTTCGGTGTTTGCGATAGCAGGCTAAATTTAATTACCCCGAAAAAGTAACACCTTGTATCTAATATTGGGGTAGCGATGTGTTAAGGTGCGGTTAAACTAAAAGAGCATTCGCTGTTCTAACCTCCCACTCTACAAAATTCGAACGGGCGCTAGAACAGCGAATGCTCTTTTGGTTTAAACGCACCTTTATTAGAATTGACTGAATCCGTCAATGCGCAAATAACCTGGTATTGATGAAAATGATAATAATAATGATATAGTAGAAATGAAAGCCAACGGAGGATATAATATATCATAATAACGAAGTGTGGGGTCGTTGCCCACCGGCGCATGCGTCTAGAACAGAGACATTCGTAAATAACGATAAAAATGATTATAGTAAACATATACTGTACTGTATTCTTACCCCATTATTCATAAATGTCTTTTAGAAAACCGATAAGTATTGTTTGTCCTTTTCGGTCTTATTAATGTGCCTATAAGACCGAAAGGGGCACACAATACTTGGCGGCTTGCTACGTTAGGAGACGTATATGTTGTGAATAAGGGGGTTAGATTAATTGATTTTTAATAT
The DNA here is from genome assembly GCA_025490895.1 of Thaumatotibia leucotreta. Taxonomy (NCBI): domain Eukaryota; kingdom Metazoa; phylum Arthropoda; class Insecta; order Lepidoptera; family Tortricidae; genus Thaumatotibia; species Thaumatotibia leucotreta. The sequence goes on from JALPQI010009355.1 coordinate 15,277, forward strand.
ACGTGTTATGTATGTACAGTCGACAAAAAAGTCTCCTTTACAGCTCACAAGTGCAAACACGCTGCAAACACGTGCAAACACGCTCATGCTGGCGCGTCACGCGACAGCATGAGCGTTCGTTGCAACCGAGTTTCTATGCATCGCATCCGTGGTAAGATGTTTGCACTTGTGAGCTGTAAAGGAGACTTTTTTGTCGACTTTTGTACATGGGTGAATCAACTTTTTCTGTCTGTTATTGCCATGGTTACGGTCGCCTGAGTCACGCTGGTTTTATGCAAAATTATGCTACTTAAACTATGCAAACATGCAATTTTCTGATGTTAATAAGCTCTTGCCACCTACAAACATGGACTAAAAGCGTATTTGCATAGTTTAAGTAGTAGAATTACTAGACCAGCGTTGGGACCACGCAAAATAGGCACGTTTGATGTCGGGTTACGGAAAAATGGCCAGTATACAACAACAACAACAAAATTTGTGACCTATCTCTGCTACTCGCTTTGCTAGTATAGTGAGCTCAGCGACGAACTACAAATATCGCCGTGTCTCTTTTCTTTACACGGGAACGATTATCTCCTGTTAGTTTTTATAGCCGAGCTATCAATATCAATCGCCAACTGGCTTTGGTGGGACCAGTGCCTTACGACACTCACGGGAAGAGATGGAGAAAAGAACCTGTGAGGATTGGCTGTATTCGATACTCACACATTATACATTATCGGCCTATCCCAGACCACTGCTGGACGTAGGCTTCTCATATTAACTATGCGTATAGACGCATTAGGAGGTAAATACCCATAATCACCACGCTGGGCAAGCGGATTGATGATCACAGTAATGTGTCCACTGTGATGACGCTGCCCATCATCAATCTTCTATCAAAGAATGGTGAGTGACGCCTCAATCCCTTAGTCGACTCTTACGACACCCGCGGGAAGAGTTGGAGAGTTGGGGTGGAGGCAAATGCATTCTAACTGCCGGCACACGGCATACTTACTTCACTAAATGCGATCGTATTTCGTGTTAAAATGGAACCCAAACGGCTTATTTAGGTGAAAAAACTATATTTTTCATACTGAGTCATAAATGTAATAGACGAACACAATGAGCGTTTAATGTTTCCGACCTTGAACGATCTATTATGTTTCGTTTATCGTCATGAAAACTGACAGTGTCACGTGTAACGATATCAGTAATTTAGTGTAATCTAGTCATAGGAACTATGGGTGCAAAACTTTAACAAAACTTTAAAATTGTAGAATTATAACTAACGTGGGAGTGTGAAAGTCTTAATAGACGTTCGAATATGGTCCGCTCCGCACAGCGAACTTGGTCCACTCCGTACCAAATTCGATGGTGTGTTCAACGGTCCGCCGACATTATTATTATTATTGACGGTGCGGTCGGTTCGATGGTTTTCCCACAGGATTTGGTGCGGTCCGCACCAAGTTCGCTCGTGTGGACGGCGCCATCGCACCGCACTTGTAGGTAATTATTAATTAGTTAAAAGTAAACAAACAATAAAATATTTATGATACTCCAGTTATTTAGGTACCTTTTGATACATGTATAAATATAATTTTGAAATGTCTTTTTATTGAAATATAGTACATATTCGAAAATATTTAATAGGCTATGATGGATAAATCGGAAGCATATCGACGTGATCGCTGTCTAGTAGCACGAAAAGCACTGGACCGTTTTTGAACGGTGCGATGGTGTGGCGAGCCGAGCGCACGTACGGAGCGGACCAAGTTCGCTGTGCGGAGCGGACCATATTCGAACGTCTATTAATACTTTTAGACTCAAACGTATTAAAATATGATCGAACCGGGTTACTCATGTATTTAAGTCGATGATTGCTCGACATGTTTCTACCCATAAAGAACTTTAAAATTGATATTATGGGAACAACTTAGCCAAGAAAAATGCGAATACATACATAAGTAATATAAGCTTTTGTTGCATCGTCCACAGCTTATCTGCTTTGCCCGAAGGTTGACTGATAGTGAATGCTTTTTAGCATTAAGTTCGCCTTTTGTACAATAATCTTGTTTTTCTTGTGCAATAAAGGTTAAATAAATAAATATTGTTGAAAAATTACTACCTAATTTTATTGCCTATCTTAGAGTTTTGAACTTACAATGTTTGGGTGTAGGTAGATATGTATATTTTATCGATGTATGTGCTCTTTCATGTCCACTTGACAAGTTTTGTTAAAGTTTTGCACCCAAACTTCCGATCACTAGACTAATCATAAATGGATTCTCAATCTAATTTGTCGTTTGACTTGGTAGGTACCGGGGTCGAATCCCGATCAGGGCAACTATTTATTTGTGTATTTATCTCACAATTATTTGTTCCTTTCTGATGGTGGGTCTGTGTTGTATCTATGTCGCAGGCGGATTGTATAATCCGCCGTATTACAATACGATTAGCCGGATTACAAAACAGCCCTGTTTTGTAATACGGCGGATTGACGATTAGCCGGATTGTTATTCCGATACGTTCTTCAATATGGCGGCCCACGTTTAGCCGTATTGAAAAACTATTCCTATTGTAGGGTGACCATACTTACAAAATAAACTCTCTCTTTGGTCCAGGGTTTTTTTAACGTTCCGCTTTGAGAATTATAGAAGTTGCTTAGTTGTTTATCAAAGTTTTTCTTAAATTCACTGTTTTCGCACATATTTAACAGTTTTTCGTCGTTTATTCCACGATTAACTTGTAAATTCTCAACAACACTCCCGGCAAACGACGCCATTTTTGTTGTTATGACAGGCAACACCGCGAGTGTCAAAAATGGGAACCAAAAACTGACAAAGCGGCGGCTCATGACTCGCCGTATTACAATACGGCTAGCCGCATTGAATAACGTTTGGCGCCGAACACAATCTGCCTGATTTTCATTTAGCCGTATTCAATCCGGCTAATCGTCAATCCGCCGTATTACAAAACAGGGCTGTTTTGTAATCCGACTAGGCGTATTGTAATACGGCGGATTATACAATCCGCCTTCGACATCTATCTAAATATCGTTGTTTAGTACCCACACCACAAGCCTTAATGAGCTTACCGTGGGACTAGCCGATTTTTGGAAGAATGTCCTATACCTAAAATCTACTTAGTCAACGTGCTGTATGGGGTCTTCAAAAATAATTCTTGTATTTATTTTATACCGTTTGTAAATCTAATACGGGCGATAATTTAAACCAGGGGCCTATTGCATAACAAATTACAACTAAAGCGGTAGTCTTTGTTCTATATCTCTTACTAGAAAGAGGTCTTTTTAATGGCGTTGGTGCCATTATGAAGAATAGTCTCACTAACCTCTTTAATAGATGTCAAAAATTGAGTAATAAAACCTTTAATAAATGAGGTTTTGATAAAAAAAAGTTTACACTCATTGTAAGTGCTAATTTTATGAATCACATTTACTTTATATGTTAAAATACATTAAAATCTTTCGGGTTTAAACAGCCCACGGTGTGTATTTCCTATAAGTCTAAGGAAAAAATAGATTTTTAAAGGTTTAGCAACACTTCTCGAACTTCTCGTCATTGTATACGAAATCTTAGTTGTGTGAGAAAGATACATTGTGAAACATTCGCAGTTGCTGCCAAGTTATGATAAGGGCGTTGTTATGAGAAACGTTTCATCCCGCTCTCACAATATTGACAGTTACAGCAGTGAGACAGGACACTCATGTTTGCTATTATTTTTTGTCAATATTATTCATTATTTCATGTTAAAGATGACATCATAACTATGATTAGTTTTCGGTGTCGCTGTCGGCTAAGACCGAGTGGCCGAGGGGTTTAGGCTTCGGTCACGAAAGCTGACACGTGGGTTCAAATCCCACATCGGTCGTTTCCAATCAATTCATCAGTGACTGATTATTGTACATGAGACAATCCCATATTCTTCCAATCTATAGGTAATGTAGACAAATGGTTGCATTTTGATTAAATAAATAAATATCTTGGGACATCTTACACAAATCGACCTAGTCCCACGGTAAGCTCAATTAAGGCTTGTGATGTGCTTGCGACGATATATATAATAGATAGATACATATAGATACTTGAATACATAGACAGCCATGACCAAGGAACAAATATTTGTGATTTCGAACCCGGAACCTCCAGCATCGTAGGCAGGGTCAGTACCAACCAGGCTACGGAGGCTGACAAAGTGATTAATTACAGAAAGACAAATTGTAGTGGATTAAAGGCATAAAAAAAGTAATACAATTCGTCATCATCACAGATGTCATATTTATATACCATAGATCAAGCAAACCTATCTACTTAGCGTGTCAAATGAACTAAGTGAAATCCACTGAGTTGTCCGTCTTTAATCGCAGCTTGCAGCTTTCGGGCGTCAAATTTTGTAAGTTGAAGTGAACAAAAACATTAATAAAGCCTCCTTAAGTAATATAATTGCAACAACACAAAAAAATATGAATACTCAAGGGCCTGAGACATATTTAAAATCATAGGCAAGTAACAACTTCAGTAAAAAATCTGACACGCTCGGCCGCCATACAAATGAATGAACTTGTTTCTTCTATCCAAATCTAATTCTGTGGTCATCATCATCCTTATTTCAACCATTTATCACCCACTACTGAGCATAGGCTTCTCTTCTAGAGTACGCCACTTATACAGTTCCTGAGCCAATCTAACCCAGAAGTGTCCCGCAATATTGCGAATGTCGTCTACTCAAAGAGCTAACGAACACCCATGGGCTCTTTCATCCGAAATAGGCCACCAATTCGTTAGGACTTTAGTCCACCTGCCGTCACTCTGCCTGGCAACATGGCCTGGCCACAATAGGCTACTTGACCCATTTTTAAAGTGTCTTATATTATTAATCAATATCTGATTAACGGAAAAAAATATAAATATATTTTTTCACGACCTAGAAAACCGCAAAATTATAACTTAAAATTTAAACTTTCGTTACCGCGCGAAAACGATACTAGCCATGTTAAAGCTTAGATTATCTGTGGTGTGACGTCATTCAAACCGAAAACAAACATTTGACATGTCACTTATGTTATGTCAGTGTCACAGCAAAGCTACATGCCTACATGTCCATGGCGAATTTCACTCGTATAAGATTCGACATGAAGTAAGTTAGTTTAGGATCCTATGACGTCACATCATGGCCGACACCGTTTTCAGAGTACGAAATTTAAAAAAAAAAACAAATTTTTCAATAAAAAATATGTACCCATCAAACACTTTTAATACACCCTAATCGAAAAATATTGATCTTTTCAATAAATACTACGGAATATAATATTTTTTTGCACTAATTTTGATATGAGTCAAGTAGCCTATTACTCCTGAAAAACTTTATGAAGCCAGCTTTGACTGGTTAACTTTTGCCATACACAACCTTACACAGATGATCAGATTTTTTCCTTTGCTTTATGTAGGCAGTAACTTATAGTTTAGTATAAATAGCACACCGATATCGATTTTACCGAAACTAAAATAGTTTATTCTAATAAAGCTAAGTTTAGAATAAGTAAAATGTCAAAGTGCCAATAAACGAATGTATACGAGGGTTTTCTACAATTATGTACGGTTGTCGGATGAATGTCCAAAGCGTAATTTAATTACATTTATTTAATCTAATTTTAATTTATTTATTCAAAAGACCTTAAAATGCATTTCTTACACAATATTTAACCAAGTTTGTTGGTAAATATATTACAAATAAAAAACGATAAAATGTTTATAAAATAAGGAATCAATTAGAAAAATCGTCATAATACATTGAGATTTATTATTTAATTAATACGAAAAGTTATAAAATAAAAAAAAAAACATCACGGGATACTTTTTAACAAATTTATTTTAGTGAGTAGGTACTAAACGACGAGATAAATAATATAAAAGATACTATAATACTAGTTATTATTAATACTTGCCCTATATTGTTGAATACATTCATAAACAAGTACATTTCCAGCCTACTGTAATAAAGTATCCCGGCCGTCTCTGGAAATCAGGATTATAAATTTATAATCCAGGTTTGATATAAGATACAGAGAGGCCCTATGTCATCTGAAACCCTGAAGGGTCAATCCTGGCTTTTGGGATTATATGGCTTATCCGAGGTTACGTACCTTTGCAGGTGGATCGCATTAAACATAAATATACGATTTTACGGAGTTACGTTCCCGTTTGAGGCACTGTTGCCGTAGGATGAGTTGGCAGATAATATTTATTCAATACGTAAAACAGTATCACCACACTGATATATCGGAGCGAGCGTGATGGACCACTATCACTATCACGTATCAAGTAAATATTACTTGCCAACTTTGCCCTTATGAATTCCCCGCCAATACTGTAAGTAATATTTCGGTCGTCATACTCTATATATATACAGAGTGTCGGTGATGTCTGGGTCTGGACAGGGTATACAGGGTGGACAGGGTTTAGGAGCTTGTCTCCATAGTGAAAGTTGCCCAGCCTAACCGTCTCTAGTACCCTGTTCACTCTTGCTCCGCGACCCAGATGTCACTGTATTTATAGTTGATGGCTGTTTACACTCTTTGTGTATAACGCCTATCTTGTATATTAAATATACAGGGTGTTTTTCTTCATATGCTATGAAAAGGAAAGCTTATTTAGGTCAAATATAATTAATAGCTCTAAGCAACTAGTGATTTAACTCTTACTGTTAACCACTCACTTGCTTTGATTTTTGCGGTAGGTATACTCTAAAGGTGCGTTTAAACCAAAAGAGCATTCGCTGTTCTAGCGCCCGTTCTACGAAATCAATCAATCACGTTTTGTGTACCGATCGAATTTCGTAGAGTGGGAGGTTAGAACAGCGAATGCTCTTTTAGTTTGAACGCACCTTAAGATGTCTATGTAAAATAAGAGTGATGACAAAAGCTGCATGAAGCAACTGAGTGGTTATTGAGCTATTAAAAAATTAAGTTTAATGACTGAACAAGTCTATTGGAACCTTTATTACATTCTAATGTTACTTATTTTGACATTTATTTTATTCTTACGGTTCTCTCACACACACCATTTCATTTATTATGTATGAAAACAAAAAAAAAAACATTTTTTTCGAATTTTCCAATAGCCGTTATACCAGACAACTTCTATTAATGTCCCAAGTAACCTGTCTAATTTAACGCAAATCGAAACGAACACCCTGTATGTTCTTTGAAGTTGTCACCATGAATAATAACGTAGCACTCAGTTAATACGTCGACTCGGTAATAATTTAATGCAATCAGGCGAGTGATGACAGTCATATAAAAATATAACTGTATAGACAGTCACCATCAGATATATCGTAGCGTCCGGGGTGCTAAAAAATACCTGATCACGCCTCTATCGTTATGGCAATAAAGACGTGTTCAGATATTTTTGAATGCTCTCGACGCTACAATATATCTCATGAAGACTGTACATCAAATAGTGTATATGCGGAAAAAGAAGGCCGTCTGACAGCGAAGTACGCGCATATGTGAGGTTAACAGGAAGAGATCCCTTACAGGGATAAGTTCGCCCTTGTACCTTTTTGAATTGTTGTGTATTTTTTTTACTTGTTTTATTTGTGTGCAATAAAGAATTTACATACATACATACATATATCTCACACTGCGACCATATATAACAGGGACGTCTAACGCCAGATCAAAAATGCCCCCAAAACCAATTGTTCAATTGTGCCAAGAAGGGCAGGACATGGCGCCTTTCTTAACATCACGCATATTTCGCCGCAACATCTTTGACAAATGTCTATAGAATATAGCCAATCAAAACTTTGATGGACCAATCACAACTATTTTTAAATGGCGGTTTAAGTTTTTATAGGTTGACATTGAAATTCATTACCGTGATGCATTGAAAAGGGGTGACACTTGTCAACTAAAATTCGGGACCGTTTTTGAAAGGAAATTTAGTATGGCGTGCGGCTTCCATGTTTTATTTGTTACTAAATCTCACATCATTCTAATACTTCGTCAGCCTATCTCAGTGTACTGCTGGACGTAGGCCTCTCCTACTAACTATGCGTATAGGAGGTTAATGCCCATAATCTCCACGCTGGACAAACGGCTTGGCGATCTCAGTAATGTATCCACTATGATGACGCTGCTGCCCATCATCAATCTTTCATCAAATAATGGTCAGTGACACTTCAATCCCTTAGTCGACTCCTACGACACCCGCAGGAGGAGTTGGGGTGGTGACAAATGTCTTCTTACTGCCGTCACCACACAGCAACATTATCATTCTATATGCCTGGTGAAAAAAAAACTGTATTACTTCTACAAAGATAATATGGGTAGATATGCTAAAACATGTTTAACGTAGGTAATATGATAAAATATATATGTTAATATGATAAACGAACCCGCCGCCGCGTGGTGACGGCAGTAAGAATACATTTGTCACCACCCCAACTCCTCTGCGGTTGTCGTAAGAGTGGAAAAGAGGATTGAAGTGTCACTAACCACTATTTGATAAAAGACTGATGATGGGCAGCAGCGTCATCATACTGGACACATTACTGCGATCGCCAATCCGCGTGCCCAGCGTGGCGATTATGGGCATATACCTCCTAATGTGTCTGTACGCATAGTTAATAAGTGAGGCCTACGTCCAGCAGTGGACTATCATAGGCTGATGATGATGATGATTATGATAAATGAATAGTTTTTCATCCCTAAAACGACTCGTATTATCTCTACAAAGATAAACGCTCCAAAAAGGCTCCTGAATTTGCGTTTCCTTGCCTCCAGGCGAAAGTAATTTCGCGGTACGTTTCCCACACATGTCGGAGTAAACAGTAAACTCCCTTACCATCGGTTTACAGAGCTTTTGCACGTCCATTGTAAAGGCCTGCTACTGCTAACACTGACGTTCGCAAATTTCGGAGATTTTTTTTTCTCCAATGACGCCTTTGTTAGAGTGACAGGAATGGTACTCATCATTATCATTTTATCATCAACAGCCTATGATAGTCAACTGCTGGACGTAGGCCTCTCCTATTAACTATGCGTAGATATAGACGCATTAGGAGGTAAATGCCCATAATCGCTACGTTGGGCAAGCGGATTGGCGATCGCAGTAATGTGTCCAGTCCACTATGATGACGCTGCTGCCCATCATCAATCTTTTATCAAATAATGGTCAGTGACACTTCAATCCCTTAGTCGACTCTTACGACACCCGCAGGAGGAGTTGGGGTGGTGACAAATATATTCTAACTGCCGTCACCACACGGCCAGGGTTGGGCAAAAAGTAATATGATTACTTCTGTAAATTACATTTGTATGGATACTTTGTAATATATATTACAAAGTACCCATACAAAAGTAATCGGAAGGAGTAATCATATTACTTTTTGCCCAACTCTGCACACGGCAGGAATGGAACTGGTCCCACCAATAGCGACTGATTTTGAGCATGTCTCAAAAAATTTGTTCATTTAGATCACGTCTTCGAAAATGATAAAAATCGGTAGGCTGGGCGAGTCAATGATGCTGTGCAAAGACAAGTTTTGTATGGAAGTTTCCTTGTTTGTTGCCATATTCCTCTTTACTTTTGGTAACTAAAAAGGAATATTTCATACAAACACTAGCACATTTTGGGAATTGTGGTGGATCTTACCACATTTATTTATTAAAAAACAATACAGCATTCCAGCTAGTCAGCCAATGCGCTGTAGAGCTAAACTAAGATTAAAGAACGAAAAAACAGAACACACAAAAGAAACTAGAAATAGGCTTCGCAAAATTGCAGCAGTGGGGCATGCAATTTTGAGAAATTGTCCGTGATCAGGTCGCAGTCAGGTGCGAAGAGTTGAAAATTGTTAATTAACGCGCGTGCGTGGAATATAGGCGAGAACTGGAGAGACACTGTACGAGCAACGTCTTCGGCAAGGAGGTTGCGATTGAGTTACTTATCGGGAACGAAGAGGCGGCAAGTTCTTGCAATAAGGTCTGAGCAATCTGACTCGCCTTTTAAAATTTTACAGTTCATAGACAAAGAGTTGTAAATCCGCCTAGTCTCAAGGAAGTTCATACCTAGCATTTCAGACAGACAGGATTACCCCGAGAATGTTACATGGGGTTCCATGTAACATTCTCGGTTTAATATTCGGGGAGCGAGTTGCCAACTGCTCTTGCAATGAAAATCTCCAGTTGGTTGGGAAGTGATGTTCAGCAAAATGATAGTAAGGGAACAGGAAGCGAACAGCTGACTCGTCTATAAAGCCGTGTTTACACTGAGCCAACTCGACTCTCGAGCTGTTTGGCCTCAACGCTCGACATCTGTTTACAGTACTGTGTACAGAGGTAAATAGGGGTGGCGCAAATTCTTCGCAATATATGAAGAAGCGTTTTTAAACTGCAAATGAGGACTATAATAATACGATCTTAGATAGCGAGAATTATATTGTCCCCATAATGGTGCTACCACACCGTCGCTTAAAAAACGGTGGCGGTACGAAATCGCTGTGACGCGTCGTAAAACGCAACTGTTTCATAAAAGATTCGAGAAATCGTACGTTTTTTCGTGGCTCTTTAGGATTGTTAAATTTGTACATCATCTATCGAAGGTATCGAAGGTCAGTAGTAGGTCTTGTACCTACTAAATAGGTCTATCGATCTATTTAGTAGGTACAAGACCTACTACTCCTATATCTGGGCGAGGCCTATGTCACACCTTCGGCAGTGGTGATAAAATGTATGAATTAGATGCGTTGGTACTCTCGCACAGTCTTAATTCATGTAGATACACGCGCGTCATGCTTATGTGAGTGAGATAAGATAACTATAGATATAGATATAGTAACTGTACGGTCACCGCAGGGTGATCGCACGAAGGTGGGAGCCAGGTTGTGTCCATACTGTACCTACGTTAATATTGGGTCTATGAAATTGGCGTTTTTGGTCATAGAGTTTAGTTGGTCGCTTCTAAAGAGTAACTAAGATATATTTTTTGTTTTATATAATAAAGGTTTTTTCACACTAATAATTGTATTTTTTCCTTAAGTGATATTCATATGTTTGAAATAGTTGTAAATGTGTTATAGTGCCCTTATTTATGAAATAGAGATATACAAACACGCCTTTGAAGTGTCTAATATTACTGGTAAAATTTGATTTTGACATGAAAAAATATACACAAATTTCATTGTTTGGGAAATAGACTTTCACAAAATTCTCCATACAAAACGCTAATTTCATAGGTAAGAACGTAATACTATTTATACCATGACTATATCCTACAATGGGCGCCTGATAATGATCACGATGATTTAATAGTACATTACATCAGAGGCCGGGAAAATTAGGATTTGCGGCCAAGTTGGTATATACGTCCAAATTAAAAAAAAAGTTACTTTGCAAGGCCTGTAAAGTGTTATGAAATTCCATTTCCATCCCAGTGAGTTACTGCGCCCTAAAAGCGAGACTTCCGAGTCTATTTTAAGGGACGTAAAGATAATATTTCATTGCATGTTTGACAAAAATCCTTGTTCTTTCGCAGGTTCCGCGGTAGTGAGCGTCATAATGCGTCAATACGACGACGCGATCTCCATCACGGTCGCCATCATGATTGTCGTCACCGTCGCCTTCGTCCAAGAATACCGCTCTGAGAAGTCACTTGAGGAACTGAACAAGCTTGTCCCGCCTACTTGCAACTGGTACATATTGATCACACATGTTATGAGCTTATTTCCACTGTTATAGTTTGTTTTAGATGTTAAACTAAACGTAAGCAAAATCTACCCTCAAATGGCTCAGTTTTCTGAAGGTATGCTCTCATGAAAACAGAAAAAATAATCCTTGTGGATATGAGCCCTTTTGTTAAAAAAAAACACTCCTCCAATCTTCCCGTGGGTGTCGTAAGAAGAGTCACGGGAAGACTTGGGGTGGTGACAGATATTCCTTCTGCTGTCATCACGCGGCCGCAATTGTGATCCATCTCTGATTATTTTTACCACATTTGATTAAATATTCATTGTAATATAAAACATCCGCCACCATGAATGAAGTAATTGTGCTTCAACTTATGCGGCTAACGCTATTTTATTACCAAACCGAGTGCGTAGCCAAGTTGCTATTTGCTAGCGTATCGTAGTTTTCTGTCACTGTCACTCTGTCTTATTAGTGCGACAAAGATAGTTGCGACTGCGAGTTCGTTCACGATTGAGCGTTAGCGATTGGCTTCATGGCTACGCAGGGTGCGGGTATCAAAGTAATCTGGAGAACTTCTCGACTCGTAAAAAACTTACAATACTTTGAATGAATCCTCTTTCTAGCCTCCGCGAGGGCAGCATCGAGCATTTCCTCGCCCGAAACCTGGTCCCTGGCGACATAGTCCACCTCAACGTTGGTGACCGAGTCCCGGCAGACTTGCGACTCTTCGACTCCACAGATCTGGCCATAGACGAGTCTTCTTTCACGGGAGAGACGGAACCGGCTGTGAAGAACATATTACCAAATAAAGCGGCTGCTGGAAGGGTCAATAAGGATAATATTGCGTTTATGGGAACGCTGGTTCGATGCGGAACGCTAAGGTTAGTTGTTTTTGCTTTAAAATTCCACAGATTTGGCCATTGATGAGTTTTCTTTCACGGGAGAAACTGAACCGGCTGTGAAGAACATATTACCCAATAAAGCGGCTGCTGGAAGGGTCAATAAGGACAATATTGCGTTTATGGGAACGCTGGTTCGATGCGGGAACGCTAAGGTTAGTTATCTTTACTGTCTTTAAAACATGCTGCATGTCGCTACAGTGGGCAAATGAACATACAAATTAAAACCTTGTTGATATATATTTTTCATGAACACAAATAATAAGTAGAGAAGCTATAAGTTTAAAGCAACAATATTTTTACCACGTGGTTTAAGGTCTAATCAAACATAAGGCTCCATCATTACTGCCTGATGGTAAGCAGCTGAACCTGAAACTCCGGAGGACTAACACTCGCGTTGTCGACCCTTTAAAAACCTATAACCCCTTTTTAAAAACCCCATACACGTAGTCTCTTGACAAAACCTCGGCAGAGAATTCGTTACAGCGCCTACGCGGGAATAAATTCCTCTTTGACCGGCGTACGTGACCCTTCAGCTACCATGGCATGAAAATGAATCCCCTATCGATGGTAGTAAACGGTAATGGGCATAATTATTAAAAAATCTTCTAATTACAGGGCATAGTCGTCAGCACAGGCGAACGCTCCGAATTCGGCGACATCTTCCGCATGATGCAAGCCGAAGAAGCCCCAAAGACCCCTCTTCAGAAGTCCATGGACACCCTTGGGGCTCAACTGTCTCTGTATTCCTTCTGCATCATCGGGTTTATCATGGTGGCTGGCTGGCTGCAAGGCAAAGCGCTGCAGGAGATGTTTACCATCAGCGTCAGTCTTGCCGTCGCCGCCATTCCTGAGGGTGAGTTCTGATGATGGAACCCTTTAAACCCCGTGAAACCTATAAACACCACGTGATACTAAATTCCCAACCAAACCTTTGAATACCTTAGCATCAATAAGCATAATGCCAATTGGATGAACCAGGATCTGAAGAGATCTGCTTCAGTTTGTGACTTTAAATCTTTTTTTTCATGCACAAGCTAGACTAAGCATAAAATACTGTTCTTTAACTAGAATACTACAAATATTTTCAAATCAGATCGAGACGTCAAATCTGGCTACAAATATCAAGTCTTCGATCGAAGATTCCTTAAACGCCTCTATGATTCTAATAATTCGAAAGCGTCAAAAGACAATGAATTATCTTGATAAACATCAAGACCCCATGGATGTGTCTAGAAACTACAATGCGCCTTGAAGTTTTAAAGAACTCACAAGCCCATGGACACCCTTGGAGCACAGCGGACCTACTCCTTCTGAATATCGCTCGATAACTAGAACATACTTTTCTGCCCTCCGGCCGGCAAACAACACTTTTCCGGCCGCTGCGCTAAACTAAGTTGGCGCCTGCTGGCTCTGTTGAGCAGAAAAATAGTATACACATCTCGGCTGTTAAATGGGAAAGCCTCGGATCACTACAATTACACGTCATCCGAGATATTTCCCACTTAAACGGCCTTGGCATGTAATCTACTATTAAAGGTCTAGAAATCCTTGAGTCCTCCCTTTAATGTAGACTCACAATGTAAACATAGGAGTGGCTTGGAACTATAATGCTCGAAATTTATATGAACACCTGTAACTCATTTTTCTATTGGTGTTGTTGACTCTTTATTCACTCTGGGCTGATTTTTCAATCGCCAAATAAACCTATCCATTAGTTAAAATTATCACCATCCTTTTCTAAAATCATCGGTCAAAAAAGGACAGGGCTAACATTTATTTGACAGGTACTGTTAACTGGGGATTGAAAAATCAGTCCTCTGTTGATAAATAATTATCATGAACACAATTACAAAGTAAGAGCAAAAAGTTAAAGGTTTTTTTTTGAGAACTCCATCTTGTAGACTTTAATGTACGTGTTTAGTCTAGATAGTGTCTTTCTTAGGCGCTAGTGCGAGAAGTGGCTCATTTTACGTCAGGTCCAAAACTTCGGAGGGCCATCTGTACTAACAAACGTCGTACGAGACACGTGCAAAAAGGAAATTCGTAACTCGTATCGATATAAACACTCCCTTCGGTCATGTTTTAAAACTTCGCCACTCGTTCTGAATTTCATGTTTTCCCCACTTGTGTCGTAATATAGTATTTGTTTGCAGGTTTGCCCATCGTGGTGACAGTGACTTTAGCGCTGGGCGTGATGCGAATGGCGAAACGGAACGCTATCGTGAAGAAACTACCCACCGTCGAGACTTTAGGCTGTGTTAACGTCATCTGCAGTGACAAGACTGGTTAGTTTTAGCTGTAATTACTTTATTTTTGTTACAAGCTTTTATTTAGTTTTAATTTGCCCGATGTTTGTTTGATTGTCTGTCTTGCGAGTTGAATTTGGTCCATTTCCCAGTTACCGATCCATAGTATGAGTAAAATGTTACTAACAACACTTAGGTTAGCTACTAAAAATATGTAAAAAGGGTGTAGCTTTTTCGTCTACAAACTGCTATGCATTTTGGCGAAGATTTAAACAGGATTTTTGTAATGTGTCTTTTGTATTAAATAATTAAATTAAATACTTAGTAAATTTTTTGTATAGATGTAGTGTCTAATGTATTCCCTTCGATTGTCACGGAAACGTAATTTTTTTATTATTTCGTTTAGACAAGTAGCTAAACTAATGCTGGTACGTCTGAATTCTAAATCATAGTTCAGTGTCCATTGCAGCTAATTGAAATAGACGGATAAATTCGCACGATTCTGTGAAAATATGATTGGGAAAGATTGTTCCATATATCGGTACTTGTGACTCTTGTAGTCCGGCGTGCCGATTCCGTATTGTCTCACAATCACGAAAGACTGTCTCTTCATGACTCATGACATACCCCCTTATTCATAAACGTTTTCTAACTTAACAAGCCGCTAACTATTGTGTGTCCCTTTGGCTCATACAGATATATTGATACGTAGCTTACACTGAAAATGTCGGGAATAACCTACTTAGAGATCACTCAGCATACAGAAACAATTATTTTCTGAAAGTCTAACTCTTTAGTATTTTTTGAGGTATAATTTATACGGCTAACACCTGTATTTTAGGATTTCTTGCCATTTGAAAATTGTGTGTCGGGCGATTTTACGAATTTCGCCCAAAATTTTTATTTTGTAGCATTTTTACACTACTTTCAATATGGCCTTACTCAACAATGAAGCAGAAATAGGCTTAGATTCTTATTTAGTAACAAAGCTCAGTTCTTGTAGGACTGCTTGTAATAGTTTTCACAAATTGTATTGCTTTCGATTTTTTCTTATGGATGATTATAGAGATCAACGTCTTTTAACAGCCATACCCTAATTTTAAATCGCACTAACGTGGTAAATCGTAGAGAATTCATAAAACAAATTATGTTAGGAAATTCGGACATCCTTGGGTATCCATATGACTCACTAGAAAAAAATCCAATATAAATATTTTTTCTTAAAAATCTATAGTTTCAATGAACTACCCAAACCTTCCATACAAAATTCCAAAAACTGAAATTTTTTATACAAAAAGTGATCTAGGAAAAATGGGTTATGAGCTTTGAGAGTTGGTTCAATTGTATTAAAAAGGCCATAGTCGGATTTTCATAGTAAGTCAGCCTTTAAATCAACCAGACTCTAGTATTTTTTTGTGAGTACCTCTTATGGTGAAGAATATTTCTGCTGAGTATCAACGTCCTATCGGTGACAGTTTTTGACTTATGATTTTTTTTAGTTTTTTCTTTAATGTGTTGTATCTCAGGATGTATAAAAGCGAATTGCTTCAAATTTTGAAATAATGTTCTTTATTTAGATATGCATCGAATTTAAAAAAAATGAATATCGATTGTCGTATAAAAAAAAGAAAAAAAAAGACCAAAAAATTTTTCATATTTTTTTTGTGTACCTATGAAGTAGTGACACCTCTATTTTCTTTTTCTAATTATAGACCATACATTGGCCTACTAGTTGCCTAAGTATCAAAATTTTCCAAGCGGTACTTCTTACCAAAAATCGGCAATATGTGTGGTCAAGTTCTGCATTCAATCGGTGTTTTTCAATGTAGTATACAAACTCTTCATTTATATTTGAGTTTTCTTATCAGGTTATCTTATTTAAGAGTAAATGCTAATGACAACTTAATGTCATCATGATGCAAGCTGTTTATTTCATTATTAATCGGCCGTTTATTATTAATTTTATTTGATATATATATATATTCAAGAAATATATTATTTTTAATGAATATCTCATAAATAATATCG
>JALPQI010009356.1:0-47260 GCA_025490895.1 Thaumatotibia leucotreta
ACCTCTCTTTCTTGAGTTCGCTGTTTTTCTTCCGGAAATTGGCGACGAGCACTTGGAGCTCGGAAGAGTGACGGTCGTAGATCTGCGAGAGCTGTGTCGTGAAGTCAGCCACTGGAACAAGATAATATTTGTATTGCACGTTTTTATTTGCACCCGTTGGCTTTTGTAATTTTAGTTATACAGTTTCGTGTTGTTATTCTGTCCTGTTACTGATAAGATAAGGATAAAAGTTGCATAGGTTTTGAATAATCCAGGACTCTTTACAAAGAAGATTAAGCGATGACAACAACGTATAAGGTGCAAAGTGCTGAAGGTTTGTGCAGAACTTGGACGTTGTTGCTTGTATGTGTGGTGTGACCCACCATGGGAAACCCATATAATTGTCAGAAAAAAGTTTTGTAGGTGCTAGTGGTATTAAACTATCATATTAATGATGACCCAGGAGAACGTAAACAAAAAAGTGATCAACCCAAACTCAATATGAAATTAAAGGTTACTGATGGCGATATACTTGGAACGTTTAGTTAAAATTATAATAAGGTACGGATCACGAAAAAATAATCCGCGTTGTAGTTGAAATACTTGAAATTGTTCCTAAATATATAGTTTCTAAAAATACATATTGGGTGTGAAGCTAAAAAGTAGAATTTAAAACAAGAACTATACTAGTAACAGATTCATTTCCATATACATAATGCCATTTAATAGTCATAAGAATGATGTTTGGATGATCATTGATATACTTAAAACCGTACGTAGAGTTGTTACAAAGTGTCTTTGAATGTACATAAATACAAACCACGAATATTCTCTCCAAAAGTTTAATTTCGCAACTGAGATAGGGTGTCTGCCAATAACAGTGATATCCAATAGGTATTCCCTCGATACCTGTACTGACATATTGTGATTATTCCCGTCTAATAATATGTATACACTCCAGAACGTATGTCCGAGGCTTAAGGATTATAATTGTTAACATATTTTGGAACGGTGTCCGCAAATGTTGTTTTGCTATGGTTCCTCATTACAAATTTTTCTAGTGCATGTTAGAGATAACGCAGTACCGATAATGTTTCACTTACAAAATGTTTTATATTGGTGAAAAAAATAACAGGTCAGTAAATATTTTTAGCTGTGCCAATAGAATTAAAAATACTTTTTGAGATTTTATACAAGAACCTAAGTAGATATAGTCATGCGAGGTATATTTTTATACTTATTCGTGCCTAATTTACCGTGCCAGCGCTCTTCACTTGCGTAATAGTTACATAGCACCTTGATTTTAAATCTTACGTACATCATTACAAACGGTGGTAGATGGGTCTCATTTATTGGAACCAGACGTAAAGCATTGGCACGGTACAGGAAATAGATTTACGTACCATTTCGGATTTTGTCACATTGAGAATGATATGAGATCACTAGTGGTCGTCATATTGGTTGACATTGTGACAAAGTATGAAATCGTACAAATCAATTTTCTTGACTGTATGTTTGCTACTTTGTACAAAAGTTTGCAAACAAGTTCCCCGGTTGACTGATTACGTAGAGTCGAGGGGATTAATTTTTACACATTTCACCGTTGATATAAGGTGTAAAAGTATTAACATGTTTACGACCTTTACTGTACGTGTAAACAACTTGTTAGGCTTTTCAGGAGATCCGTTTACCAAACGTTTCAATGAGGGCTACAATCAGATTGAGAGGGAAATATTTTGGGAGTAATAATTAAATTTATTTGATGTGCTTACAAATTCGGTAATGTATTTAAACGATTTGGTTTTGATCAAACGATTGGTAATTTGGTAATTTAATCATTATTTCTGATGTCGAAATTCAAAAAAGATCTTTAAATTTCTTCAATAAATATGTTAATATAATAGTCGTAAGTAGAAATTGAATGCTAGTAATGAACCTTAAATCTACCTATAGGGACAGTCATATTGTATGTTTTATCAATTGATATAGTTAAAAAAATATATTTTCATCAATATTTTAGTTTTAACATTGAATTATATCCGTAAGAAATATGTCAGATTCGTATCGGGCGTAATCAGAAGTGGTGGACTGTAATAGTACATTGTGTACTTAGGGCGGTAAACAAGAAATTACGAACGAGTGTGAATTCAAGCCCGGGCCGAAGGTGAGGGCTTAATTCTAACACGAGTTCGTAATTCTTGTACCGCCCGTGGCACACACAATGTTTTTCATCACACCTGTGATGCAAAAAAGTAAATAAAACAATATACTTTCACAAAACTACGCTAAAATGGTCTAAATCAGGGATGACTTAATTTCATCATTTTCATAAAAGAAATCTCGGCGCGGCTGCGGCGTGCGCCGGACCGCGCTAGTACGACGTAATGTTGAATGAAAATCCTTAACGGCCTACTATGACGTAATGACGCACCTACGGCCCGCATCACCGCAGCGTATTGGCGCATAAGCCCCATACACGTAAGGGTGTACCTGACAGGTTTGCCTGTACAGGTCAACTGTTCAGGTAAACCGGAGCGTGTATGTTACAGAACTGTGCAGGTTTTTGTAACATACACGCTCCGGTTTACCTGAACAGTTGACCTGTACAGGCAAACCTGTCAGGTACACCCTTACGTGTATGGCCTGCTGGAACAGGTGTGATGAAAAGAACGTTTTTGCTTCGTCTTTTTTTGTTCTGTGAATGATAGTCAACTAGTCAGGTTTGAAATATATAATGTGAATAATATAACTAAGTACACATGCGAAATCTCTGAAACATGTACAAAAGTTGCCTTCACATTGCCAACATACTCTAATAATGATCCGAGGTGTCGACCAACTTCTTATGAATCTTACGCGGTGAATTTTGTGATGAAAAGTTTGTTTAAGAGCTTGTACTTCGTTAATGGGTGAACGTCTATTTAAGCTGTGTTTTTAAAATTTATGATCACAGGAGCTTGTGAGAATAAATTTGCGTTCGAAAATTATGACGAAGGTTTTAAGACCGCTACGTAATAACGTTTTCGATAAAATGGGTTTCTAAGTGGGTAGCTAAAGTACTTACGAAATTACGTGTATTGCAAGCATTTACTACAAATTGAGTGATAATATAATGAATGATAGTGAAAAATCACAAGTAAAATTCAAATTTTATGTTGTTATATTATTACTAAGTAACTCGCCCGGGTGAAATTGTTTTAAGTACACATTGAAAATTTATTTTTGGATCACTCTTTCTATTAAAAATCGCATGAATACGAATATGTGGTTTTATAAAACTAAGCATAGGTAGAAACAAGGCACGAAGCGACTTTGTTCTATACTATGTGGATACAGTTTTGTTTTTCTTACTATAAGTATTTACATGTATATTTTTTACCCAAAGAGGGCATTTCTTTTATGCATTTACCATAATAATGGTGTCAATTGAATCCTTCGCTGCACTGAATTTAACTGAGAAGGAAAGATAGATTCGAACGTTCTCGTGAAAATATAACTAGGAGGAAAAACTTGTTCACTACATCTTTGCCGCTTACAGGCACAGACATTTTCTTCGTTTTAGAACAGAAAGGGTCTTAAATTAATTCTTTAAGCTATCAAGACAGGATTACCGTTGTTGGCAGCCTACAAAGGTTTGTAGACGGATCAGTAAGCAGTCAAAGGTTACTACATCCGTTCATCATCCGAACTGTTTGTTTAAAAAAATCTGTTCATCATCATCGTCATCATCAGCCTGTTATTCCACTGCTGGACGTATGCCTCTCCCATTAACTATGCGTATAGACGCATTAGGAGGTAAATGCCTTTAATCGCCACGCTGGGCATGCGGATTGGCGCTCGCAGTAATGTGTCCACTATGATGACGCTGCTGCCCATCATCAATCTTGTAGAATGGTTAGTGACAGTTCAATCCCTTAGTCGACACCCGCAGAAGGAGTTGGGGTGGTGACAAATGTATTCTTACTGCCGTCTCCACACGGTCTCCATGCGGATGTCGTTTTCATTTACATTTATGGCTGCTCAAAAATCTTCAATTTGTACAAAAAAATTAAGTATTTTAAAACACACTTCATTAATGAATATAAGTATACGTCATTATTTTACCCTATACCTGGATTAATTTAAGGCCCCCTTTTAGATTAGATTGCACTATTAGATTATATACCTACTGTATATTCATTTCGTGAAATAATGGGTGACCTACAATTTTCAACAAAATATTCCAATATCGGAAAATTTTGTGCAAATTCAACCTTATCCCTTTTTGTGTCCGCTCATGCATTATGGAGGCGCTATTATGCAGAAAGACAGATTTGCGATGTTGAGTTGGGCGAACAGACAAATGTGAAGTGTTGTTAGTGCTCGCAAGGGCTTGTTACATGAAGGCTTCTCTACACTTACTACGAATGTATAGACTGCAGAATGTATACCAATCGTCAGTAAAATGTAATAATAATAATAATATTCTTTATTGTGCTAAAATTTACAATAAATAAACTAAAAAGGAAGCTTACAAGAAGTACGCAACAACAGGCGGTCTTAACGCTAAAAAGCGATCTCTTCCAGACAACCTTATGGCAGTAGAATACTTTCTATATGTCAATATAGAAAGTATTTCATGAAAAATAAAAGTACAATAAGATAAACCAGAGTAAAATAAGTTCACATCAGCAACAATATATACATATTAAGTATATATACTCATAAATATAAATATATATAAACAAATACATAAATACAACTAAATAAATATAATATGTAATAAAATAGACAACGTATAAACAGGAAGGACAAAGGAGCATTAAAAATGAGATGTGCTTTAAAAATGTAAATGGACTTAGCACACCTCAGTTCAACTGGCAAAGCATACATGTGGCTGAATTTTCCGTGGCATTTGACGTCTTTGACACATGTCGTGAAACACGTTCGCGGTATATTTTTCGTTAATACTAATAAATATCATTGATATCAACTTTTAACTAAAAATGTATGCGAACTCAAGGTTTAAGATTTTAAGTTCGTAATACTTAAAACCAAGATTGTGTTCTAAGATGTGTGATTGTGGAATAATACAAATTTGACGAATTGACGATTTATTGATTTAAACTTTCACGATTATCACTCATATTTTAAAGACAAACGGGTCTTAATCGCGTAAACTTACGTTTAATTATATCCTGACGTTTCGGGCATGACGTTACACCCGTGGTCGCCGGCAGACTCACTGCGACCACGGATGTAACGTCATGCCCGAAACGTCAGGATATAATTAAACGTAAGTTTACGCGATTAAGACCCGTTTGTCTTTAAAATATGAATTGACGATTGTTATAGTATAACTAGTATAAGTCATTATTATTTTAAATTTATATTGAGTTTGCGAGGTTACCATCCGAGAATTCTTAATGCCATAATTATTATCCTAAGTGCCTCATGGGGTCGCCCAGATTTCGTTCTTAAAATGCTAAACAAATTTAGATCACAATCAAACTTGACAAAGCTTTTAGGTAAATTCAAGTTACAATCAATCCTGAAAAGGTGTCTCTGTAGCCAGCCTTCGCAAGGATTATAAACCTTGTAGTTTTAAAGTAATTAAAAGTACTCTGGGGTCTCATTAGGAACTGTTTAACTTTTTAATAAGATGGCAAAAATATTTAGCGTTCAGAAAGATTACCTTACAGAATATTTTACCGAAATTATGTATTCAGCAATAATGTAGTAGGTACATACCTAGTTAGCCCTTATAATATTATGCATCTTGTTTGATGCGAGTCTAAATGGTTATGAGCGATTTAAAAGTATACATATGGATCCTAGAACATTTAACAACTGTTATATTCTTCTTAGTACCACGGTATGTACAATTTTGGCCAGTTGACCACTTATTTCTTTAATTTTTACTTATGTAGGGAAGAAAGGGAAAAGTAACTGTGGCAAAGTCAATAAAAAGACGTGGTCTTCGAATTTGCGACTTTATTACCACTGAATAGTGTTGAAAAGTGGTAAGCCACATATTTTGTTGACTGTACGACTGAATAATAAGAAAATGATGTATGAGATCTGACGTTATTCGCTTCGTTTCATATTTTACCTAAGTATTTAAAAAATGGAATATTTTCAGAATCTTATCAATCTTATCATTGCCTGATTCTTAGAAATCATTATTTCTATGATTCCAAACTACAGTCA
This sequence comes from Thaumatotibia leucotreta, assembly GCA_025490895.1. Lineage (NCBI taxonomy): Eukaryota > Metazoa > Arthropoda > Insecta > Lepidoptera > Tortricidae > Thaumatotibia > Thaumatotibia leucotreta. The sequence goes on from JALPQI010009356.1 coordinate 6,169, forward strand.
ATACGCCAATTAAAGCTTGTGTTATTTTCTACCTAGGGCGGTAACTGGGACTGATTTGCTCCAACCTCTGCTACTCGTATTGAATATACTATAAATAGATACCTACGTGATTGGCGAAACACCAAATAATTACAATTAAAGTTTTAAGAAGTTGAACAGCGAAGTACTTTTGCTGGAATTGAGCGCAAATCTATTAAGAAAAGTGCTCAATTTAAAAGTTGTGCCGCCAACTTTACTTTTATGAATAGTTTACACGGACCGAACTCAGGAATGGAACGAGCAAAGTTGTGGCGAACTGTATTAGGAGAGCAGTAATTTTTAATGGGTTTTTAATCACTGGAACTACTTCACTTCTGTCTTGTCTGTCAATTATCGAAAATATCTAATATTAATGTAGGCATACTAATCATAATCAATCAGCGTGACAAGCAAGTATTCTAACTAGTAAACTTTACGCATCGTATCTCGGAATATGATGACTTTTAATATCAAGTGCTTGCGCATATTTTTAGTAATATGGGTAAAAATACGCAGTGAAGTAAAGTATTTTGGACTGAAAAATATGGAATTGCGTACTCTTACCAGCGTAAGTTAAATTTCATTCCAAAATACTACAGCGTACGTTTACCTTAAGTGATTCTTATTTTATTTTGTACGTACTAAGTAGAACTGTCTACGCATATATTACACGAATTTAAAAAAGATTGAGCAGTTGTCGATGAAATTGCAAATTCAGTTATGTGCACAATTTTAGAAAATGATAAATCAATCCAAAGTACACAGTCGTGTTTACAGTCTTTTTTGTCAAATTTGGAATTTACACTATTTTTTTTTTCAATACTTTCACTTTAATAATAATTTGTCGATTGGTCGAATCTTTTTTCAACAAAAATACATATTCACCCCAACAGAACCAATATATGTCTTTAACAACGGATGATCAACTTCTTTAGCAAACCTTTCTTCATAGAAGCAAATATCTCTCGCTTTCATGCTATGTCGAACTTTGCCTTGGGATTACGAGTACATCGGCCATGTTTAGTTTGCGGCTCCTGAGGAAACAAAGGCCAAAGTACATACAAGACGTGGAAATAAATAGGTAAACTAAACCTGTATTTTATGCTTGCTGATGATAAAATGAATAGTCTCGGTTGTATTTTTTTATGTAACCATGTAGGTACATTTTGTATTAAGGGCGGTAAATAAGAAAGTGTGAAAATCATAATTCGTGTACCGCCCGTGGCACACAAAATGTTTTTCATCACACCTGTGAGGAAAAAAAGGTAAATAAATCAATTTTCATCACACTTGTTGTCTAAGCGCGCCATTGCTTGCGCGCGTAGCGGGAGTAATAGAAAAGTAAAATTCCCTAGGGAGTAATAGAAATGTCAGTACGTCATTTAATCATGTTATGTCTTAAAACTTATTTTTTTGTCGGCAAGTGTGATGAAAAACATTGTATGCATCACGGTCGGTAAGCGGAATACTAACTCGAGTCATAAAAGCCCTCCGCCTGACGGCGTCGGGCTTCTAGCACTCTCGTTAGTAGTTCCGTACTTACCTCCCTTGATGCACAATGTACTAATTTTTTCACAAAACTACTCTATAATGGTCTAAATCATTTCTCAAACTCCTGCGTCAGCTGCGGGCGGTGAGTTAGTGCGATGTAATGTTGTATGAAAATCCTTGATTGCCCTAGGGCGTAATAACGCATCTAAGGCGCGCATCGCCGCAGCGCATTGGCGCACTTACCGAACAGGTGTGATGAAAACAAAATGATGACCGAGCATATTAGGTGGTTTTAGATGAGAAACGTAGGTACTCCTTGGTTTTACGTCTTTCTTAGCTTTTTAACTTACTGTAGGTACTTCTATGAGTTTTCAAACATAGTTTACCTATATCTTGGGACGTACCTACTTACTTATTAAATATATAATTTATGAAGTAAGTAGTTGCAATCTAGAAAATATTACATTTTCGGTGAAGAAAAACATCTTGAAAACTAATCTACAATCCACAATAAAAACTACATAGTTTTAATTTTGATATTGGAAGGTCAATTGGCAGTTCGATTTTGTAAAACTTTATGCCTGCTACGCTAAATCTCGGGATTAGGTGGCCAAGTTGCCTCTAAGCTTCCTGAGTCGAGGCTATGCTAAAAAAACCGGCCAAGTGCGAGTCGGACTCGCGCGCAAAGGGTTCCGTATCATTATCAATTTATTATTAAAAAAATACAGTTAAATCAACCTACCTCAAAAACTGTAAGAGATAATTTAATCAAACCAAAAATCGTTGATAGAGTTTATTAATGTGCATAACATATATTTTTTTCAGAATTTTATATCGCGTAGTTTAAAAAATAGAGGGGGGGGGGACACATTTTTCAGACTTTGAGAGCTGATATCTCGAAAACGATTTGCTTAAATAAAAATGTGATGTATAAACCTTCATATCATTTTCAAAGACCTTTCTATTAATACCCCACACGCTTATGTAAAACTAAAAAAAAAATTCTATCCCTCAGTTACATGTATGGAGGGCCCCCACCCCAATGGTCTTTTTTACAATTTAGTATCATAATCCTATAGCGGTTCATACAACACATATTCTCACCAAATTTCGTTACTGTAGCATTTATAGTTTCAGAGTAAATCGGCTGTGACAGACGGACAGACGGACAGACGGACATGACGAATCTATAAGGGTTCCGTTTTTGCCATTTTGGCTACGGAACCCTAAAAAGTGGAATAATTTAGAAATTGTAATTATTTTATCATTTCAGTGAAGGACTCAACATCAAGTTTCAGATAAAAAAAAAAATTGTATTTCCAGTTTTCAGTATTAGCACAGTTACGAAATTTTGTTTTTAATAAAATTGCCAGACCCAGACTTTTCCATACTGAAGTGTAGGTACTTATATAGGTACAAAGGTACGTGTTTGCTTTATGCTTGAACTGGTTCGAATAAGAGGAGTAATAACACAATGCTGGAAATACGTTCTGTACTCGTACCTTATCGACTTGACGTACTCCGTGTGTCTATTGTTGTTTTATTCTTACAAACCGATCGTGAGATGTTGTTCAAGTCAAAAATTCTTATTTTTATACGACATACTTTCGTGATCATATATATTTTTTGATGTGTCGAGTGAAGATATTTGGTAGTCGTTATAATGTAACATGGAAATATTTTTTTCACTGGATAGGCACGTTTTGGAATATAATTCAGCAGTAAATGCGCGGGAAATATATCCGATTGCATTTTGGCTTCTGTTCTTGAGAAATCTTTCTTAAAAATAAATATTTGATATGAGTACCTAGATAGTTTTATCTGATATAAGACACTAGATATTGTCTGTACTGAAGGAAATTATCTATTCCAAAATGTAAAGAAGTAGTATTTAAGATTCGTGTACATACCTATATGTTAATTAGTAAGTATTCGTAAAAGATATTATGTTACAAAAAGTTCAGTTAATTGAGCTCTTCAAATGGTATCCTACTTTTATTGCTGTTCACTCTTATCGTCGCGCTTGGGTATGAGCTTTTAAACATACTTTCGAACACGAAGGAATCATTAAGAAAGACGAAACGATAGCCACAATTTCCTTACAAGAAATTACTACTTGGTCGGCATGTGGTACACGTGACGGTCCAACAAATAACAAACAGCGGCAACCCCAGCGCCAGATGTGGAACTTAGCACTTACTAACTAGTTAGCGAATGCCGATGTTCTACCCTTCGCGCAAGGACGTCCTAATTCAGTACAAGTTTATGTTTATACCGACCTAGTACTGCTGGATTTAGTAGTGGATTCACACAGTACAAGTCTCTATAGTGAGACTTGAAAACTTTGTAACACGGAGTTTGTACTGTTTGTACGTTAATAAATATCTTTCGACTAAAACTGTTATGCGGATGCGTTTAATATTGACAGGTCACATGAATTCAGCATAGAGCATGCAATAGAGAGGTGTCTCACTCCAAGAATGTGGTTAGTCGATATCAAACGTACCCAACACGTCAGAGTTTGGCGATTCATAATGGCAACTTCCTCTATTTAATTGTGATTCATAGAACTAAGAAGGACGTAAAACTAAGAAATTCATAAATTCATTCATTTATGTATTTGTCACAATCTTAGGGTGGAGATAAGTCTAATCTTGTGTCTTCAAATCTACTTCTGTACAATTCTCGTAAACAACACTCGTATATTTGTAATTGCCAAAGCAACTAAGTACCGTTCTATTTGCCACTTAGACTGCTACATGATTTTTGATGCTGACTATACTACAACTAAATCCTGAAACATGCGATAAGTTTCTGCCTCTGACAGGCTATTAGATACGAACTTTCTGCGTGGATGAATTCTAATTTATACCCTTTTAGTTTAGAACAGTTCTTAAAGGATTTGTTCTAAGTTTATGTTTAGTCAAATTTGAAAAATTCCTATAAATTAATCAATAACGGTAATAACACACCGATTGATGACAGTCTGAAACTTCTCAACACCGTCTGGAATTTCTGCCGACTTAGTCCCATTTTCTTCCAAATCCAAAGAGTAATCCTAAAAATTACCGAGGGAATCGAGACGAGGGAAAACGAAAGTGTAATACCAAATAAATTTAAAAAAACTGACGTCTCCCAGATCTCATCACTACGACTATAGACCTCGACTTGATGCTGGTCCCGTTGCCATCAACCTCAAGAGATTTTATACTATTTCGAGGAAAAAAAAAGTTGAAATCGGTTGACAATTCTCTGAGATATCGAGTACTGAGGTGTCGAATTGAAAACCCAACAAGTGCCATCTTCTCTTTTTGACAGCATAACGGAGTCGCGTCACTGTGCGCATTCTTCTTCGTCGAGGTAGGTATAGTTTGGTAAACCAACTCCCAAACTGCGCAAAATTCACGTTTTCTGTTTTTTTTATCTCCGCCTTTTTCTGCTGTCGATTTTGCTGGTTTTTCAGAATAGATCTAACATTTTTATGTGTAAAATACCAACTGACTGTTGCCAAAATTTATTCAGCAAACAAGACGGGCGTAACATTATCCAATTTGGGACGTTATTCCATTTCTAAACCGCCTAAAGGTAAAACTCGTCCATTAGTTTATAGAGAAAATTTAGCGCCGGTTAAAGGTAGGAAGTTTTCAGACTACTCCCATTTTGTTTGCATAAGGCTAATGGTTTTTTATGAAATACATAGAGTAATAGTTGATTTGGTTCTGGTCTATTAACTTTGTTCTTTTGTACAAACTTTTGACTATCTGACTATCTATAACATCGTTAATCAAAATAAAAAAGGAATGAAATAGAGAACTATTTGATATTAATAATTTTCATGAAATTTAAAAAAAAATAGAAATGTCTCGGTCTATCATTCAGATGTGGGCACACAAATCTAAGATGTAACGTAGCGTATTTCCTATAATGTAATCGGAAGTTACTCTGTTTGTTTGTTACGTTTCCACGCCTAAGCAAGCCGAGGCATGTTACATTAAAGGTACATACTCGTAATATGTTGTGGAGACAGTTAAAAAAACTGCTTAAATTTTTTCCTTCATCATCTATGAATACATCCTCTATTATTTTTAAAATCATCATCATCATCACATCATCAGCCTATGTTAGTCCACTGCTGGACGTAGGCCTCTCCTATTAACTATGCGTATAGACGCATTAGAAGGTAAATGCCCATAATCGCTACGCTGGGCAAGCGGATTGGCGATCGCAGTAATGTGTCCACTATGATGACGCTGCTGCCCATCATCAATCTTGTAGAATGGTTAGTGACACTTTACTATGCCGTGTGGTGACGGCAGTAAGAAAACATTTGTCACCACCCCAACTCCTCCTGCGGGTGTCGTGAGAGTCGACTAAGGGATTAAAGTATTTTAAAAATAAAAGATGTCAACTCACTGCACTACATATTTACAAACAGGCGTCGTCGGCCAAAACATTCTCGTTAAGCAGCCTATCAATTTTTATGGAAGGATGCATTTTAATAACCATGAGAAGACAAAATGAGGAAGCAAAGAGAACAGGAGAAATATCTCATTTCGTCGCATCTAAATATGTACTAATAGACTAGCGGCCCATGCTGAAAAAAATATGGGTCATTTGAACCACCAGGTGACCTATCTAGAACGATATAAGAGCATAAAATAATAAGATTCATCACTATGCCGTCACTTGTAAGCTGTCCAACTGACTCCTGGTGAGAATTTAAAAGTACAGGTGGAGTGAGTACATTTTGGTCATATATTTTTGTACGGCATTCTTACCACCGATAGATCCATGAAAAATAATAAGAAAACGCACAGTGCCATACAAAAATGGTGCGCCACAAAGTATGATTTTTTTTTATTTTCCGACAATCACCAGGGTAAATTTGGCCATTTGATTTTGTACGGCATCTGTGTCATACTATTTCAATACTGCTTCTAATCCATTATTCCGCAACGCCGTACAAAAATCATGCGACAAGGGGAAAAAATTGAGGGTTGCAATCCCCTCTCTTTCCGTAGTCCGGGGGGTGATTCGAAAAAGTACGGCTTCGGTTCCAAAACATTATCTAGCACTCAAAAGTACTATTAAAAATAATGCCGTCAAAAAATGATAGTCCATTTGAATGTATATCAATAATCATCTTCATTTCATCGTATCCTTGATTTTTACAGCTGTAAAATCATTTGATCCTGTACGGGAACTTCTTTTTTAAAATGATGTTGTAAAATACAATCGTTACATAGTATTGCCGTTCAAAATAAACCGTTCTAAAAAGAATTATAGAGAAATACAAAAGCTGAAATTTTGCAAATTAGTGTACAAGTATAAATATCATAGATTAATGAAATATAGCAGTTTTTTACATTTTATCCCTTGTTTTAAATAACATTAACATAGATAAATTAGGAAAAAATAATGCCGTACATTTTTATGCAGACCATTTATATTTTAGGCTGATGAAAGTCACGCTACAATTTTAAGGGTACTTTATGGCCATCTGATGGAGTGCGGTATTAACATATTTTTGAAGAGAACAATTGATAATATGATAAAATCACTATGACGTCTAGCAGAATTGAAACGTTGTGTATATTATGTCCAAGAATTGAAAATGATAAATCCCAGTATCAACAGTTATGTATATTTTTGGTTTAATATGTAGGTACTTCAAACGTTATTGATACATACATATAATATATAATTGATTTGTTTCATTGTAATGATTCCAATAAATAAAACAATATTTTTTTAGAAAAAATTTATACATGTTATGATAATAATATATTTTTTTAAGAAATTTGATAAATTTATTCAGTATTGGAATCAGTTACTCAGTTGTTATCGGAATCAACGTCTTCATCGACGTCCGAATTAACTTATCTATTATTTTCTGAAACATAAATATGTATTTGTCAAAATCCAAGTCTTACGTACAAATTTAAGATGTAAAGATTTATTTACCTATGACGTCATCACTTTCATAGTTTCTAACTAGGAACCTAGAATCAAGAAAAGACTATGACAATTAGTAAAAATAAAATATCTAAATGCCGCATAAAAAAAAATCACCTTACATTTCGTAAAGTTTTTATTTCCCTTTGGACTAACGAAAATATACGGCATATGAAAAAATATTATCTATGCATAAAATACTTTCATAATAAATTTATTTTATGTTGTGTCAAATCACCCCCTGGACCACGGAAAGAGAAGGGATTGCAACCCTCGATTTTTCCCCTTGTCACATGATTTTTGTACGGCGTTGCGGAATAATGGATTAGAAGCAATATTGAAATAATAGGACACATATGCCGTACAAAATCAAATGACCAAATTTACCCTGGTGATTGTCGGAAAATAAAAAAAAAATCAGACTTTGTGGCGCACAATTTTTGTACGGCACTGTGCGTTTTCTTATTATTTTTCATGGATCTATCGGTGGTAAGAATGCCGTACAAAAATATTTGACCAAAATGTACGACTCACTCTACCTGTACTTTTAAATTCTCACCAGGAGTCAGTTGGACAGCTTACAAGTGACGGCATAGTGCTGAATCTTATTATTTTATGCTCTTATATCGTTCTAGATAGGTCACCTGGTGGTTCAAATGACCCATATTTTTTTCAGCATGGGCCGCTAGTCTATAAGGTTTTATCGTTGACAATTTGTCGCAAAAACTTGACAGGATTTCTTGACGGGCTTTGTGTAAGAAAATTACATTTTGCTGTTATAAACTGCCATTATTAGCCAGTAAATGTAAAAGCATGTATTTAGTGCTACATTACAAAAGTACCTAGATATTATGTGCATCGTTGTGTGAAATTTAAATTCAGAGATTGGCTTCATAACAAATATATTTTAATGATGTAAAATAACACGTGCTGCCTTCGACTCAGTCAGGAACGATGCTCGATGGTGACATTGGTGACTTTGCTACGGGTGACCGCTGATCTCTGCCTGGGTTGCAATGTATGTTAACCACAGTCTTAAATGCGTCACCATGCCCTTAATTATATCGTTCACAGGAGTTTCAGATCGGCTGGCATGGCGTTCCATCTGTGCTTGAACTACTGGGCCTCATCCGGTCGGACGCCAAATGTAGGTGGTATGGAAGATGGAGCGATTTGCGTTTCAACTTCAAATACAAACTTTTAGTACCTATGCTGCTGTGGGGTACCTATATATTTTATTAAAAGTGACTAAAATATAAAGCTGTAAAAATATGAATAAAAATTGTAAAAGTGTATATTTATTTTTGTTAAAAAGATATAGAAATCGAACGGCTTTTTGTACACGAAGTGCCAAGTGAGTATAGTTCTTAGTTTCCAAAGTTTTATTAATTAGGTAAACTGATTTACCAAATTGAAACCAACTTCTAATTTTAACAGTGATGAAAAACTTGTGAAAAGCTTAGCGAAATTGTTTGCAATCTTAAATAATGTTTTATTTAAACGCCAACTACAACGCAACTTAATATTACGAGATTAAGTACAAACTATACATCGAAATTAATCTTTGTATTTCCATCGCTTGAAGCAAAGGTAATAAATGATTTCAACAATAGATAGCAGAGAACCGCCAAAACAAAGACCAAAGCTGTTTCCAATTGCGACCACGAGGTCGAGCGTAGTGCGGGCAACCTGCCTGGTGATGCGTTCATACGGTAGATTACTCAGGGAAAATTTCGCTCTCCTTGCCTTCACATTTTCTTCAGGTTCCAAAAAATCTTTCGCCACCACGTTGTAATCCGGTTCTTCGCAAGATGGTAAACAATCACAATTCAACCCAGTTTCATTCATCCCAGGCACTCTCAGTTTCCTCAATACCCTAAAGTTATTTGATAGGCATTTCAATCCATCCAGGTCACAATATCTTTCCTCATATATTTGCGGGGAGAAGTGATGCGTACAATTGCATAGCTCTAGCTGTGCATCGATACGGCATTGACTGATACAACCGGAATAACTGTAGTATTTATACGCAATGTAGTTGTCCGGTATCTCATTCGGGAACCTACATTGACGAATTTCTGGAGATAGCAAAGAAACTTCTGGTTCATTTACGACATTCGTTATGGAGTATATCACATTAGCTTCGGCGCCATATAGAACAGTCAATCTGCGATCGTATTCCATATTCCAAAATGGAATATCCTCTGGTGCGTGCAAGAATGCTTCATAATCCTGTGATGCTACGATTTCTACTGCAGCCTGTCTATCTTTATTTGACGTTTTGTAAACAGGTGATTCTTCAGGGCCATGCACGTTATTCATAGAGTAACATGTGCCGTACTCTGTTATTATCGGCTGAAAACTTTCGCAACAGTCAAAAGGATTTCCGTTCCACTTGCAGCTTAATAAAAGGTCTTTGCATTCCGAACGGACGGCAAGAGTTAGTTGTCCAAAATCTGTGGGACAGAGAGGTTCGTTGTCGCAAAGCGCAAAGCAACTGTGGCATAAACCATTGAAAAATCCAATTTCGCCGATGAATCGGTCAAGCTTCCCTTTATCTCCAGGATTGATTTCCTGGCTCAGCATATAAATTTTGTCCACGTTGGGTATTTCACAAAGGGTTATCGATGCAAACGTTGTGTTCCAATCTAAGTAATCCGTCCTAGTGGTAAATCGAATAGTGTTCTCTTGATAGTGGTTATAGTATCTGCGAATTGTTGCTACTGCTGCAATCCAGACTTGCACGTAAATTATAAAGTAAATTAATCGGTAAATGAAATGCACATCTTTTCGCACAAAAAAACTTGGCCCGTGAACTGTCAGATGCTCACAAGTGTGTTGAAATCGTCTGTACAATATGACAACATGGCTCTTTATTTTAGACCACATTTTCATCCTCTTTACAACCCTGCCGATCTTGTGAGCGGCGAAATGAAAATGAATCAAAGGGTTCACGTTTGATGAAATAAAGCACACATTAGGAACATCTAAAAGGTTTCCATTTAGATAATGTTTTAAGGGATATTATTGTACAAAAAACGTAATATACACTAATCTGAGTTAAACAACGCAGCAAAATGTAGATTAAAAGCGTTTGATAAAATAAAAATAATGCTTAAAACTATTGTATCCGTACCATAGTGAAAGTATAGTTACGTGTGTAATTATGATGGTATAAATTGGTCAACTAAACGTCATTAGATTATGTTATGTATACCTATCATAAACATAATGGCTATCGTGTTGAATTTAACTGTGTTCAACTTGGTATTATAATAAGTGCAGTTTTTAAAGAAAATTAGTAAATAAATAAATAATAGGTAGTCTTAGGCAGGTAGCCTTTTGCGGTCTCTGTCTATGGTATTTCTTTTATTTTTCTGTATTTGTGATGTTACTTGGGCAAACGAACCACACTGTCGATGGCATCATTGTATTTATATACGAACAAACATTACGCCATAAGCGCCATCGAAAATGATTGTGGTCCCTTTGCCCTGATAATGTCACATTTTTTATTTACGTGTAAGGAGTGCAAAAAGAGTTTTGTTTTTTTTTTTTTATGTTGGCACAACAAAGTGGCTCCACTCCACCTGATCGTAAGTGAAAAGTAGAGCCCAGTTGTTTTGTATTATAGATTAAAATAATATGTACGAAACGCTTAGTGCTCTAAACAAAAATTTACCCAGAAATATTTATTCTGTCTAAACGAAACTTATGCTGCGGCCACGACATTGGTCTAAGGCGACCGGCTTAGCGGAAAACCGGTCGCTTTAGACCAATGTCGTGGCCGGGCCTTTAGCCTTCTATACAGATCACAGAATTGGCTGGTAATCTTACTAATCTGTCACTCTGTTTGAACATAATCCGACACCCTGCTTTCAACTACCCTGCGGTTGACGGTTTAACACCCTTTAACATGCTCTCCGAAATACGGCGGATTTTGTCTTTACTCCGATGAAACCTACTTAAGCCAAACGTCATGTTTTCATCTACCTACATGTGTAGGAGGGTATTCAATTTATTTAATGGAAAATGAAACGATAACACTAAAATAAATTTATAAATGTTGTATTGAAAGCCGATTGAACTTGTTTTTCCCTTTCTGCGTTCTCAATTACTGGTGTTCTTGTAATTACTAACTAAAACACTAAATAACTAAATATTAATGAGATACCGAGGTAATACTATCATAATTATGTTAGGACCTACTAGGTTACTTTTATAATTTCTAATTGATCGAATTACTAATTGATAAGTCATATTATTTTATGTCGATAATATAAGCATTATTAATTTTAAATGAATAATTGTTAAGCATAATAGCACGGATGAAATTAATCAAGCATAATTAAACATGCATCAAATGGTATGGAAAATAAATTTTGTAAATTAAGTACGATACCCACGCTGTAAGATTTGAAATCGAATTGGAGATCAAAAATGTAAACAAATGGGATACCACCCCAAAAAAATATCGCGAGAGGTGGGTAATCTAAAATCATTGAAATACTTATAAAAAAATGCGTATTTACATTCACTGACGGTTCGTATATTTTATAAATATTTAGTTAATTTTTAAAATAAAACATTATTTTTTTAATGAGATATTTCTCTAGTTTTAATAAAAAGTAAGGTGTTTAATTTATACTACTGGCAATGATAAGAAGTTTTAAGCATTTGGTTTGCAATAATAAAAATAACTAGTTTATTCGTAATTTAATACGGTAACTACACTAAGAACCATTTACAAGTTGTTGCTCCATATGACTGTTTTATGAATTCTTAAAAACTCCTAAAATTTTGCATTACCAAGTACATTATTACAGATTTTAGTATTTTTACCTACAAATCAATAATTTTTATTTTTTTATCGAAATGGATTCGATTGTACTTAACTATAGATGAAGATATAATTCGTTCCTCAACTATCCTAAAGATTAAACTAACACGAAATTCGTTTTCAAACATTGATTATGTTGATTATTTACATAATTATAGCAAATTTTCTAGTTATTATTTTTTTAATCAAGAACCGTGGACACTCAGCCGTATGTTTTTTATAGTCATGTCCAAAAATATGTTAATGATTGTGATACTTGTGTATCGAACATACTTTGACTTTCGCGTATCTACACCTACACATAAAACATTGTCTTAGGTTTAGTACCTGTAAGGATAGTTGTAAGTGTGGAAATAAATAAAATAAAATAAAAAACCAATATCGAAATGCGACGTTAATTTACAAAGGTGTTAAAAATTACATTCGATATCCTGGAATGGCACTTTAATATTGACTTTATAATGTCATGTCATTGTCGTAGTTAGCTTACATTTTTGATCTCGAATTCCATTTCAGAGGTTAATTACGTTTAATAAAATAACGTGCCAGTATCTGCTGCTTGCCAATATTTAAAAAAAAGTTTTGATAGGTATATCAAACCTCTTTTTTATTTTATATAAAGTATGGTTAAAAATAAATTCATACACTCAGGTTGAGTGACTCAACCCCCCATGTCACAATGACAAGTAAAGGATTTCCTACAATTTGATTTTGAGCGTCACTTTGACATATTTCCTGAGTGGCCAAGAATTCTAATTGGTTGACCGTTACATACCATAACCAGAATAATATATAATGATATATATTATTTGTAAGGATGTCAGTGAAAAATATTTTTGATGCATAGTCTATTTATTTTCAATAAAATATTTTTGAAGAATTGATATTTTTTTGATCTCGGATTAATATCATAAGGAAAAAGCACATAACGTATTTTAACGTGTGACCTTGACACGAGCCATGTAATTGTTCTTAATACACGACTTTGTGATCTGAGGCTCTACCGCGATCCACGATTGACATATTGTCTCTCTCTCGCACTTGTGAATTCGTACGTAATTATTATAGGGAGGTAACACGTCGATCGAGAATTGCAGTAGGCCATCTGTAATTTAATTAGTCTGCTTAATCTCCGAGCAACGTCGAGTTCAACCAAAGCCTGATTCTAGTCATCGCGACCTACTTTACCAAATACAACACATTACACATCCACAATTGGCTAATTAGGTTACAGCAAATTATGCATTTTGAATGTCGTCTTACGGGAATATTAATTTATCTTTCACACTGTTGAGACATTATTTTATGGGCCACTTAACTAAAAATAAAAATAAAGTTGAAAATAGATTTACGAAAATAGTTACCCCCTTATGTTAAACGTCTACTAACTTATTTGGGTCTAACACCTATAATTTCCATGCTATCGAATAGCCCTTGCATCTCAAAGAGCCCCATTTTACAGTAATACATAATTTGAGACAAGTGTAAAGCCAATTTGTCGAATGAGTGATTAAATGAAATGAACGTTTTATTCAGAACTAATTTACAGTAATACGAGTACAATAATGACCGCAAATGTTCAGTAAATAATTCGTTCGTACTTGCTTGTTTAGATGCGTCAATAGTTAAATTTACGAAGTAGTGAATATACTTCGATCACTCGAAGCAAAACGTATAATATTTTATTCGCATATATCGATCTTGACCCCACCTTACCTTAAATTAAAATATGATATTTATTTTTTAAATAGTAAACCGATATTTTTTCGACATGATCAAATAAATATCAGATTTTTTTACTGGACTTGTTATATTGCAAACCTGGTATTATTTATTTCTTATCTTTCATGAATATAGTTACCGCATATAATTTTGGTGTAATTTTGTTATTTTTTAAGATGTTTAGTGTTAAGTGTAGTTCTAAGTTTTTCTTTTTATTATGATTAATTTTGTATTGACATGTTTTATAATTATAATTTTTTTTCTTCTGTGTGGTCATAATTAATAAATAAATAATTTTTTTAGTGTGTTTAGGTATACAAATATAACGTTTTTGGGGTTACCGCATGTCATTTTGATGTAATCACTAATCAGAGACGGTTTGAGTAACGATATAATTATGTTATCCATACAATATTATTTCAGCATGCAATTTATCAGCACACAAAATATTTCTACCTAATTTGTCACCATAGATTCGTCCTGAACTTGTAACTAAAATTGCAATGTCGATATATAGGACAATAACCTATGTGTCGTGATTGATTATTTCAAATATCACTGTAAGTACATGTATTATGTAATCTAACCTTATTAGTCTCTATACTCTCTCTATACTTAAGTATTTTAATTATTCGATTTCTGAAATTGTTTAGCAATTTCAAAATAAAACATTTCAAGCCAAGATCACATTACAAATTGAAACATGCAAATTAAATTTGCTTTTTCATTCGAAAAGATTAATTAAATAAAACAAAAGCGAATCAAGTGAAATAAAAGGATAATTTTGTTTCGAATTCGGATTTTGTCGTTCGCTTTTCATAATTCCAGCGGAGGCAACTTCATCACAAAGACGATTGTGATGCCGTAGCTTAACCATTTTTGAAACGAAATATAAATTATTATTATGTACTAAACTAACTATCCGTCAGTAAAAAAAAATCCTAATTATGTTTTTATACTGTATTTTTTTACTTAAATATAGGAGAGCAAACATCGAATATATTCGGCACACAGTACCTACACATTTCGGCAAGCTAGTTTTCTACGGGCGCTCAATTATTTGCGCTTACGACTACATTCAATAATAATAAATGCGTATAATACCTATAAACATGGATGATGATCTATATCATAAATTTGATTGGTTCCACTTACTAGTATTTTACTACCTGAACCGAATGCTTCAAAAAGTCTAGCTCATATTCAAATACAGAGTCGGTTATGCAACTCAACAAGTAGGTAAACGATTTGTCATAATAAATGACCTGTAGAAATGTGTAAAGCGGAACTATTTATAGTAATAAGTTTGAATTTTACGCGAGGTCAATTTTATTAGGTAATAGGTTGTTTCAAATTACACGCGGAGCTTAGGGTCTGTTTCACTAACTCTAAATAAAATATATTTGTCAGATAAATGTTAGCTAACACCATTTTCTTTTTAATTGTTAGGGAGAAGGATAAAGATAATTTTATTTGACGAATATATTTATCCGGGGAATTCAATGTGAAACAGGCTGGTAGATTGACGGCAACAGTCAACGTACTGATTATTAAGTCTTCTGTGACTTTAACTTCGATGTTAGTTCTCCGGAGCGGAGTTTTGAATTATTAAACTGTAACTGGCGCCCGTTGTATACTGGAATTCAGTTCATAGCGAACATAGATCGTACAAAGTGCTATCTAACTCATAGACTAACGTTGCTCAGTGTAAATAATAAAATAACATGCTGGCGCTTAACTTTCAATGGCTAGTTCAGAATCGTATAACTTCGATATATAGTATCGTAAATAGGGGTGAGTAGGAATTTCGAGGGAGGTTAGGGTGAACGGGTACGGCATTGTGAAGGGGCAAGTTGGTGTCTTGACTAAATCGTTCACACTACAAGCGTAAGTTATATGACATTAGTAGTAAGTTTATAATAGTAAAAATAAATATAATACATAACAAAATAGATTTAAGCGTCGTAACAACGTGGGTCCATTGGGATATCTAAACTGGCATAGGGTTTAGCAAGTTGCTCTGGAACCGCTGAAACATGACACCTCTCGACCAACATCTACACTTCCGAAAAGTATCCCACGATGGTCTGAGGTCAGATTAATATACATTGCCAAAAGCACGAAAAATAATTAACATGCTAAGCTATTACAAGCACGTGTAATAAATGCGCCTAAAATGTTTATCGAAGTTAGCGTGACTGTTTTGTCCCAACTCACCCCATTTTACGGTGTTAGTACTTGTCGGTACATGTGGTTAGGTAATTATGGGAATCAACAGAGCATCCTTGATAAACACGCTGTCTGTGTCCCGTGTATATTGGAGGAATCAATTAAAGGCACGTGAGTGAATGGTTCATAGTATGAATTCATAGGTTCAACAGGCAGCTTTGAAATTCCCCATTTAAGAAAATCCTCTAGACCAATGTCACTTGATTTGAATAAAGCCATCAATATTAGTTTTTTCTTTGTTTTTTTTCTTATAATATTAATATTCATGACTTTAAGCAATATTTAGAAGATACTTCAAAGTTTAGTGTAGTCAAAATATCTCTAACTCTTTAAAAGAAAGGTTCAACACTTGTCAAAATTCACTGAAATCCGCGCGTTATGGAATGGATCTTGAAATTTCCTTAGGTTTTTTTTAAACGATATGTATATATATTATGTTGCAATCGTGACTAAATTATAGGTATTATGCTATAACTTTACCTGTTATAATAATAATAATAATCCATTTATTTTCAGGCATCGAAGGCCCATAGATACATACCTTACAAACTAACATACATATTAACATAAATTATTAATCTAAGTTATTTTGGCGACATAACAGGAAGTCTCTGTTTCGTCGCCTGATCCGGCGTAGGATTTGGCAAACTCCCACGGAACCGCCGAAACACTACCCCCTTCGGCCAGAAGTCGGCGCTTGCGATGGTGTCCTGCAGCGACCGCGGCACGCGCACCACAAACGAGCTGAAGTGCACGTAGTGGCGCGACCGCAGCTGGAACACCCTTAAGTCGAAGTGGGTCTTCTTGCGAATATATTCCACCACATCATTGGCCGTAGCGGAATAATGCAGGCGCGACACATAAAGCGCCTTGTTCGGAAGGGCAACACGCAGACCAGATGTATTATCCAAGTCCGCAGTGCCACACTGGCTCTTACGAGGCACCTTGCGCGCCTTCTTCTTCTTCGTCACCGGCGTGAATCCCACTTCATCCACTCCGGCGCGAGAAAGGTCCTCAATGCGAGGAGCACTTTCCGGCACCTCAGAAGGTGCTTTGTTCCGTTTTGCAGCAGCAGCGGCGTAGTTATGCATAAAGTTCTCTCGATAGAAAATCTTTCTGAACTTACCTCTATTTCCTATACTAGAAGCAATTCTATATTAGTGATACATTTTGCCACGCAATGCAAATGTGTTAGCTGGATATCAAACAGGTCGACATAGCACAGCTTAGGTTTAGTGGAGAGCTACCTTACAGTGTTTATATAATCAGTCTTGTAGTTCAACTTGCATACTTAGCTGGACACGCCGCGTTGAACGGAAGTAGTAAGCTATTATAATAATTTATTATGCATTCTACAATGGACGGTATTTCATTCAGTATTTATTTATGTAATTATTCCGTTAATGTTATACAATGAACTTAGAATGTGAGCTACTCCTGAATTCTCTTGTTTATTTTGTAATATTTCAATCTCATAATTTTGTTTAAAATTATCAGATTGGCCGAGTACACCGTAGAAACTAGTTAAAGGAACCTGGCTTCTGAAACTAGCAAGTAAGTTTTTTATCAAACCTTTATTATTTTAAATGATTGGTACCTATCCCAAAGCCATTTCATATGAGTTGCAGCAGCAAGCATACAACACAACACTTTTGTCCAAAGGATCCTACGTGTTAGATCGATATTTCCACGCAAGCCTATTAAAAAAATTGCCCGTGATTCGTAAGGTGATACATTAGTAATGTGAACTGCCAAAAACAAATATCCCTTTAAACAAATTCCCTTTTATATAAATGCTACATGAATCGATTCAGTGTTTTAATAATTCATAGTTTAAGCGATCTGTTACAGCCATGTGTCTACAGTAAGCTAACGTTATCTATATTTAGGTATCTAATTTTCACTATTTTTATATACGAACAAAAGTATAATTCTGCGGTTTTTTCAAAAATAAGAACTTAAAATTATAACTGATCGTGACAAGCGGGTCAAATTATTTGAGAAATATTACTATACATCCATTTACTCGACTGTAGGTACAGTCTAGAAATTTATTTATGTACCATTTCGTGATCTATGATAGTGACAACAATAGGTACATGTATATGGTTCCTAGCAACTCTCATATTGATTGTCAGTGTGACAAAGTCCGAAATGTCAAAGACAAAATAAGATTTACACAAAAATGTTCAAAAATATGTCCCAGTGCACTCTAATTCTGTGTAATAAGAACATCGTAACATTATGTTCGGATTTTTTCGATACTTATTTTTGTACTTGACTGTACGTGAATAAATTTCCTTTACTATTTTACAACTTCCACGTTGTGTCTACAGTCAATAGAATAATTCCGTCACATGCACAGATGGATCCCTTGATTGCTAACGTGCGAGGCAAACACCCGCGACTCGCTATTTCGAACAAGGAAAAAACTATTTTCACGCATCAACGAAACTGAAGCGAACTGTTTGCTAATTGTTAGGGTATTTGGCAAAGTTTTAGTCTATTTGACCGACATTCCGATATGAGAATAATTTTTAGTTCCCGGTTTATATGAATGTTTATGGGTCGAATGAACTTGTGGTATGGTGGCAGCGGGTAACCGACGACGTGTCAAAGAAACCACCCTGAAACATTCGCGAACAAAACATTCGAACGCCGTCGGCGGCGGATACGCGTCGGTCGCCGGTCGCGGCCAGAAAACCCACGCCCTAAGCGATCGCATGCGTCTGACTGGGCGTTCCTACACTACCTACATCTTGTATGCATGAATGTATGACAGTGAAAATTTAAATAATGACTGTACACATTTTTTTCTTTTTAGAGTTTCGTAGCCATAACAAAACGCAACTCGATTGATTTCCTCTAGCTTATCTGTCTGTCTATATCAGAGGCATTTTATTTTAATGTATCAAAACCCTAAAGCGCTGAGCCTGGGTCCGCTCCGCAACCTAATTTCAAGAATTTGCACTAATCCTTTTAATCATAAACGTATCCTAAGTTAGCAAACCAATAAGTATCGTTAGTCCCTTTCGGTCTTATAGACAAATTGATAAGACCGAAAGGGACAGACAATACTTATCAGCTAGCTAAATTGGGAAGTTTTGTGAAAGCGACTGCCATTTTTCTTTTTCAACCCATTTCAATTTCGTTACAAAGTCCGCCTGGAGTTTTAGATAAGAATTCAGATTTACCAAGTTACCTGACTTCTGTACGATATTGGCTTGGTGAAAGCCGCAATAGCCCCACTGAAACGAAGTTTTACCATTGAAAGCCATAAAGTGGATAAAACCGAAAAGCGGTTCGATGCACAATGTGCTTCGCTTTTGCGGCGGCATCGGTCATGTTGTGGTTACCGTCCCACAGATGAAGTAAAAGCAGTAACCGTTTAAATTATTATAGTACACTTTTAAAACTCCTTCTTTAACCGACTTCAAAAAAGAGAAATTCTTTTATTTCATTTTATCTATGTTCCCCGATTACTCAAAGACGCGTGGACCGAATTTGCGACATTTGTTACCACCCCAACTCTTCCTCAAAGTGCCACTGCCCACTCTTTGATTTGATTGATGATGAGCAGCAGCGTCATCATAGTGGACACATTAAATAAATAAATAAATATCTTGGGACATCTTACACAAATCGACCTAGTCCTACGGTAAACATTACTGAGATCGCCAATCTGCTTGCCCAGCGTGGCCATTATGGGCATTTATCTCCTAATGATTATAAACGCATACTCGCATAGTTGATAGGAGAGGTCTTCGTCCAGCAGTGGGCTGATATAGGCTGATGATGTGTGATGTGTATTTTACGATACTAAGTATTTTGGGTAAGTCATCCATGCAGCAGTAGTCAGCTCTTTATACTGTATATTTTTTACTGCGACCTATACGCAAGTTGCCGTTGCTGTAAAGCTACAACGTAGAAAGCCTGTATGCCGCCACTAAAACGAGATTCACCCACTAATGGTACTTTTTCGTCCTACGTTATTGAATAAATCCACCCAGTACTTTACCTACAAAACTCACTCATTTTACGAAGTTAACAGGGATCCTGTGTATAATTGGCGGAGGTACAAATAATGCTTACTCAAATACTGACAGACAAAAGTCTGGTCACCAGGGATCGGATACCGGTTTTTTCTCCATACAAAAGAACGGTTCGAATTCCGTTCTTTTTCGTTCTTCGGCTTATAATTTTTTTGTTAATGGAGTAATTGAAAATTTTTATGTTAATAATTACATAAAATGTTGAATAGTACATAAAGAGCGTAAAACTTTTTAAAATATTGAGCTATATCGAGGTTTTTCTAAAAAACCGGTTCCGATCCCTGGTCTGGTGAACCCTTTGGAACTCAAATAAATTAATTCATTTTTATAATGTGGAGTATTTGTTGTGGTAATCATTTTCCTTTATGACAGAAAGACTCATTTAGAGATTTTAGTGAAAATATTATGCGAAAGGATCATGATGGTTACGGATTTGAACAGCTGTCATTACGTATTTACGGTGAGCTGCAAAAGAGAATCCACTTTATTAATAAATTGATTTTAAAGTCAGCATCTATGGAATTCTGCCACTGACTGTCCGTGTGTGGCCAAAAAATAAGTGTATTCCCGCTGCCTGTAAGGTTAAGGCAGCATAAGCCCCTTAACAAATTGAGCGCCGGGAACTCCCGAGGGGAGTTCTCTTTGGGAGGTCCATTTTCGCTACAAAGCGGAAAAATCACGGGATCGGGCTACGCTCCTAGCACTCGTTGGCAATGAAAGTGTTAAGGATTTTTTTTAAATAAGTTCAAGTTTCAGAAGTTCTCAGTACGAGTAGATATCGTAGCATCTAGTAGGTAGGTACGTAATAAAAAAATCGACGCTTCTAAATTTCTGAAAACCTATTAGAGGACCTATTCTGAGTCTCAAAACCTAACAGGCAACTATAAATAGGTATTTTTCCAGAAAAAAAGTATGCAATATTTTAATCATTTACTTAAAGTTAACCTTTAAAAGCATGAGTAGACACTATATTACCATATAATGATTCAGATTATATTACCTTGAAAATCCATTTTTAATAAATGCACGAGTATCTTTGTTAAAACTAGATTTCGGTTTCCTTTGATCTCGTGTTACAACTAGCTACGTTCAAAATTCGAGAAAAAATCAAATTTTCCATGAGCGTTTTTGTTGAGCAAACATTTTTATATTTGCCGATTTTTTCTACTGCCAAAGGTTGTTAGAACGACGAGTACATACTATATAGTATATATAGTTCGTATGACTGAAATTCGACTTAAGTAGATACAGTCACAGGCAATAATTTCATACCGTTAATTTCAAATTCGACACGACTTTATTTATAAGATGTAGCTGTTGCTGATACATATCAGTGTTGAAGACAGTACTAAAAATATTAAAATAAATACTACGAGTAATGCACTTCTTGAAAGGCCTAATGAAAATAAAAATTAATAACCTTCGCACCATTAACATGTGAAAGTTCACAGGATTGGTGGCAAATGGCAAAAAGCTCTTTTTAGACCAAACCGGCTTAAAACAAAACAAAACGTAGAAAGGCTTTTCAAGTATTTTTTACGGCCATGGCATAAAGGCTTACGTTAAAATTTATTGATACATGAATATATGGAAGTGATACAATCACATGAACGTATACATATGAAAATCAATTAAGTATTAAAAAAAACCTTTTTATAAAAAAAAATCACTGACTTATATCAAGTAACTGTGGCTACGAGTTGTCATTATTATTATTTTAAAATATGTAAATAAATTTTAAAATAGACTAATACTAAATAGTTTTTTTATATATTTTATCGCAGGTTTTTTTTTTTATTTTGTAAGTTGGTACATATTTTAGGGTTTCGTAGTTTATAATTTAATCTAATATTATATATCTAATGCCATCGTTTTTCTGTAAATAATAAATAAATAGTTTTATAGTTTTTATTATATTAGATAAAGCAATATCTAAATTATTGTCATCATTCCGCATCTACCGGTCCCTGCTCCGAGTCGTTTTTGATGCAAAGGCTGTCCGACCAGTGTCCGTGGCTCTCCAACGTGGTAATTATGGGCACTTTTGTATCGGCAGCGATAAGAAACGGGGCGATAACTATTAGTTAGTAAGTATTCTATGTTTGATAATGTAATGAAAAATCTGTTCAATAAAATATATTTTTTTACATAATCATATTGGCCTATTGTTCAATTTGGACATATACAGGGCGTCCCAAAGTTATGGGACATGAAGGGGAAATACCTTAAATATCGGAGATAGGATATTTTACTGAAAGAAGACTTTAATACTGCATTAAAAAAAAAAAAAATTGCTTCTTCTAGGCATCGAACCTACTTTAATAAGAAAAAAAAATTTTTCGTCATTTTATGATGTCATTCAAAAGAATGGATAAAAAATAACAATTTTTCTTAAGAAATAACCAAACACGTTTGTTTCAAAATTCGAAAAAAATTGTAGTTGGTTCGATTTCCGGGTGAAGCAAGTAATTTTTTGAAAAACTTTGAATGCATTATTACTAAATTTTAAAAATAACATTAAGTGTTCTTTCAGCGAAATATACTATCTACGATATTTAAGGTACTTTCCCTTCATGTCCCATAACTTTGGGACGCCCTGTATATTAAGTACGTATAACGAAAAAATGCCTAGGGCTAAGTAGAATATAACCCCACTACACATAAAAAATGCAAAATAACGAAACGTGAATGTTTTACATCTTGTCCGTAAGAATATTATAAATTCTGCGAAAATTGCCGTCGGTTATGATTTAGGCGAAAAAGTTTCGAAAGTGTTCTAAGTTGGACGAAATGGTGCAGGTAATGTATTCCGCTCGGATACGGACCCCTAAAAAGGTAAAAGGTTACCAGTTAACGAATTCCAAAATGGCCGATTGATTCGCGACGAAATTTCTGAATTCATTTAATTTGCAGCCAACGATTTTTCGTGGGTGGTAATTTATTGTATCGAAAATTTCCAATCATGAAAGTATATCTTGTGGGTCGTGGGCGAAAGGGTAAGCCATTATTAACTATGTTTTATGAGTTGCTATTAGCATATTCATTTAGTTAAGTAATTGCGTGTTGTTACATTATCTACGCAAAAAGGTTATACCTATATCCAAGATAAACCAATGTTACCGGACATGAAAACAAATTGCTATGAAATAGAGAGATAGGACAAGTTATCTAACCTTATCCTACAAAATAAGTCAGAAGTTAAACAAAAATTGTAAATAATACTCACAACATGACGGAAGTGATAGCGTCTTGTGACAAACTATCAGTCTCTTCTTTATCAATTGTGAGAAAAAATCAGGCAATCACTGCAGCTCTCGCTAGGTTAGCACACGATTCATTTTTGGCAGTCATATTTGTTAGATGCCTTGATCTACGCATTTAACATGCATAACATCTGTCGTTATTGTCATATCATAATGATTTTGGTAATAACAATGCGCACTACTTATAATTATTATAGTCCGTTTTCAACTAGCATAACTTGGCAGTGTATAAAATGACTAATTTTTCTATTACAGGCCAATTTTTAGTTCAACGCTACAACATCGAGATTAGAACGCACGATTTTTCACACTAATTTGTATAATTCGTTAGCGTACCTGTTTTGACTAGCTTGAAGGTCACTTGCTGTTGGTTCTTGAGTTGCTCGTTGTGTGCAGGGTGCGTCAGTTCCCGCAGAGCCATGTCAATGGACTGCTGCTGCATCATCGCGCGAGGCTGCATTTGTTCTGGTTCAGTTTTAGCACGACTCAGCCTTCGAAAAAAACTAACTTTCTTCGGTTTTGGACTTGGACCTGTCAATAAAAAAAATGCTATAAAACTGTGAAAAACGATCAAAGTAGATATTGCGGCCACGCGATAAACTCAATCTCAAAAATACGACGTAAAACTCACATAAAACATGATAAACAACCAAAATGAAGATGACTTGATTGTAGTGAAGCTTTAGCCGTTATTATTGCAAAATAACATGCGCTATGGATGTGATCGGTTAGTCAGGCATTCCAAATCGAAGCACTCTCGTTCAAAAACCTTCAAAAGACGATCGTTGAGGCGATGGCGAGGGCGTCGAGGTTCTGAAGGAAAATGGTGAAGGACTAGGCGCGGAGTTGGGGCGCGGAGGGAGCAGGCTGAGAGAAGACGTGGCCGGGGAGGGAGAGAAATGCACCGCCGATACATCAGATCGCCGATCTGGCTCTGGAGTAGTGACGCGGATCTTCGCCGTAAACTGCGGCGAATTGGCAACCTCAAACAGAGCATCGAAATCGCGATCGAAGATATTTTTTCTCGAGAAAGCTGGCGTCGGCAGCGGCGCGGGAAGCTCAAATTCATCAGGAGCAGGGGTTCTAACTATTTTTCCAAACTCGTTGTCCTCATGGCGGCCGAGTTTTTTGAGCAATTTGCTCGCTTTGGTGCGCTCGCGCAGCTTAGCCGGACGCTCGATAGAGGGCGTCGGCGAGGCCGGCGCGCGGTCCGCGGGCTCCGGGGGCGCCGTTTTGGGGAGGGACACGGCGCGGGGGGGGCCGGGGGCTGGGGACCAAGGGGGGGTCCGCGCGGGACGGCGCGGGCGGCGGTGGCCCGAAGAGGACGTCAAGCGTGGGGCGCTGCCGAGGCCTGGGCAGCGAGTGTGTGCCGTATGATTGGGTAACTACTTCGTCCGCGGGATATATTACGTACATCCCTGGTGAGACCGCATCGCGCCGGCCTCTCGCGCCCTCCGAAGAGGTTCACGCGCGTATCAATCTACCACTTCCCTAAATCTAACAGTCTCAATGTTGTTTTTTCTCACTCTCAATTGAGGTTTGGTTACACAAAGTAAAGAAGAAAAGACGATTAACGTGGAATGTTTTCAAACGTATTCTATTCTTGTAATGAAGTAGAGGAAAGAAGGAATGTTTAGTGGGAGGGTTACTGAGCCATGGGTTCTTTGATATAGGAATTGTCTTCTGGCCACTTCAGCCTCAAATCCATACAAGGCATCTTCATCCTGAGTACAAACATAACAAACATAAATAAAAAAAAAACAAATAAATATTGTCACTATTAAGTCGCACGCAATAATGGAGAACCTAGTAGTCTGGTGCCTAGATTTTTAGGTTTCGTTTCATAAAATTCGGAAATAGTGAAAACAATTCATTGATAATTCAATTTCATAAAACTAGGATCTATTTTTAGAGCAGTTATTGTCGTTTTTCAACAGATAACTAAGTTTTAAATGATTTCTGATAAATGCTGTTGCGTAAGCACGGATCTTTGTTTAAAAATGATTACATAAAACTAGAACAAACACATCTCTCATACAAGTAAATCCTTTGTAAAGCTAAAACGTTTATTGAAATATGCTCCTACCTACACAGTACGTAAGCACTTGAACTTGTTTTCTACCTGAGCTAACACAGCATGATTAAAGTTTGCGGTAAAGTAACATGGTTTGCATGAAATATCGCGTTTTGTTCACGTAGGCAGTACATTATATGTAAGTACGAGAGTACGTACTATAAGTATAGTCTAATTATGTAAGCACGAGAGTAGGCACTTAATACAAAAAAATAACTGAATTTAATTATCAGCTGTTTTTTATCAGCGAGTTGCGACGCGAAAACGTGGGCTCTGTGCTTAATAATGGAGACCTAGGCTCTCCGAAACATGTCGCATGATTAAATATACGTAAGTTTAACTACATATTTACTTATATTTATTACGTCTCACGAAAGTTTAATTCAGTCATTACCCATGGTGTAAATAAATTTAATTTTCGATTTCATTTAAATTTTACAAAATAATACTATCTCCTACTGAATTAGTAGGATATAATTCTATTTTGTAATTTTTATAATATTAGTTATTTTAAAATTAACGTAATTCCAGTTACGCCCACCGAGTTGGATTAGTTTGGGCACTAATAGATAGGTTGCCTTGTATTAGGTCAGCGAGTAGTCGTACAAGAATCACCAGAAATAACGGAGCGGCCGCAATCCGCCGATTAACATATCCGTCAGATAAAATATAACTATATAGTTGTCTCCAGGAATATTAAAGGAAAATGGCAGCTGACATTTATCTCAGAGATATTTTTTTATCGGGGATGGTGAAACAGTCTCTCGCTAAGTTTAACCTTTATTCAAAATAGTGCTAATTCAAACAAAGAAGGAAGTGCGGTGATTCGTCGACTTTTCTCGAGACAATCAGGTCAAGTATCACACAATAGCCGACTGAGGCTCAAGCCGCTCAAAGCTGCACGGCGTGGCGTTTTTAAAGCACTCCCATACTTGTATAATGTACACTCGTATAACTATGTAAACGCAGTGTTGCATTGCGATTTTACCGCTTGGATATGGCGTTATGCTCACGGTAGAATTTGTCGTGAGCCATGTACACTCGTATAACTATGTAAACGCAGTGTTGCATTGCGATTTTACCGCTTGGATATGGCGTTATGCTCACAGTAGAATTTGCCGTGATCGGTTTAAGAGCCCGTTCAGTTTTGTATTCTGATTAGGAAATGGTGGCAGAAAAAAAAAATGTTTTTGCCGATAGTCAAATAGGCTCTCCATAGCAATGTTTTTTTTTTGCCTGTTTTTTCCTTATCAGAATAAGTATGTTTGTGTGGGGAACATACTGGAACATATACTCTTTACTCTCAAGAAAATATATGTACTGTCATCCTAAAGAAAAAAAACACATTTTTCTCTTATATGCCTGGGAAAACGGATAATATTATCTGATAGATAATACATATTATCACAATCTGTATATCTATCCGTGGTTTGTAAAACAGCTCTTAACAGTTTTATTTAATTATGTTTTGATAGTGACTCAGCAAACGTTTTCAGGACGCTCGAAATGAGCCAAAGTAAACTAATATTTGTATTCAGGGAATATTCACCATCCTCAATTTTCAAGATACAGCACCAATTCATTTCATTCCACTTTGAATCGGAGAATCAAGCAAATATTTTGCGCTCGGGTTTAAAATAATTTTCCGATATCTGATCAAGCAGCAATTTTCGCTAGGAATGCATAAATGTAGGGTCTTACGTTAAGTTGAGTTCTTTTTTATAAACGTAAATAATAAAAACTGGTAAGAATAAATTGTAATTATTTTTAACACGTAAACGTAAGACACACAATGCAACAGTAGATGTTTACAAAATCTACCCGGTTTTAGATTTGAACGCATGTCAGCGCTTTTTCTTACACTAAAATACTGATTTGTTAGTCAATGTCATGCAGCCAATCAATCTCATTTTTGTTTGAAGCCTGGCAGACAGATTTTTACAAATAAGAAAATTCTAAAAGACTACTAAAAACTTAGTCGCACTTTATCAATGTTAAAAGCAACCAACTTTACTGTAGTTGCTAGCAAACCTATGTCGAGGGTTGTGATTTTATTAAGCCCCTTTCTGTCAAAGGATTACATGTATTAATAAGGTAAGATTGTTCAATTGTTTGGATAGGCAATCTCCATCAAACAGTCACAAATAGGATTAAGGCACATGCAAACATTGTCAGCATATTCCGGAGCCGATGTTCCAGAAGAAGGGCTTAAACGAGAAGGGTGCATCATGTAAAAGGTCTCCAGGTGACAGTTTAGTTTAATCGGTGGTTGCTTATCTATTAGAGCAGTTCTCAAAGTTTCTTAGTAGCTTTCTAGGCCATTTTGGGAAATGTGGTGGATATTGTTACGTTTCATGTCATTCACTTTAACTTACCACGAACCCTATAAAGTGTTCAAAGTTAACATTAACTAATATACGGGATATAATCCGTTTGTATAGTTTTATTTTTATAACTATTTCATAATGAATTTAAGACATGATCCGAACAAAAAATATTAAACATTTTGGGAAGACTTATTTATTTGTTAATATGTCTATAGTATAACATTTCATGTGTCCCGACCTTCCAGTGAGATAATTTAACGGGTGCATATTGCAAGTTTTTATAATTTTCTTGAACGTGCAAATATGACAGAAGGTTAACTAAACAACAAAAGCCCAATCTAAATTTACAAACTGTGAAATGCACATTTGCAATTGTAATACTTTTTATAACGGAAAATAAAAACATAATTATTCATACTCTTGTGTTTCACAACGTCACGAAGTTGAATTTTTTTTATTTCTATCTAAAAAGTAAATACGTAGTATATTGATTTAAACTTTCACGATTATCACTCATATTTTAAAGACAAACGGGTCTTAATCGCGTAAACTTACGTTTAATTATATCCTGACGTTTCGGGCATGACGTTACACCCGTGGTCGCAGGCAGACTGGCGAGAGAATGTATCAACACCTTCGAGCTGCGCGGGTTTTTCGAACTACCCGCACTTGATCTTGATTATTCACTTCTAGGCTAGGGTTGTCACTAGGTCTACACACAACACTCACAACATCCAAAGGCTTTAAAATGGATGTTTCACCACGCTTACATTTGTAAATCACGGGATTCCACGCGGACGAGATTCCTTGCCCCTCATTTTGATTAAAATTCCGATGTTTCTTAATTTCTATAGCTTCACGTACTTTTCGGCTATGATGTATACGCTCGGTTGAGAGGACTTTCGGGTTATGGAGCTCAATCCAGTGGTTAGGTCCGGACTCCAACAAATGCTCGGCCACCGCAGACTTATTAGTTTGACGCTTTTTAACAGCCGTGATATGTTCCTTGACCCTTTCCGCTATGGTGCGTTTGGTTTCCCCAATATAGGAACTACCACAGCTACAATCAATCTTATAAACGCCCGGTGTGTGATAAGGTAAAATAGAAATTAAGAAACATCGGAATTTTAATCAAAATGAGGGGCAAGGAATCTCGTCCGCGTGGAATCCCGTGATTTACAAATGTAAGCGTGGTGAAACATCCATTTTAAAGCCTTTGGATGTTGTGAGTGTTGTGTGTAGACCTAGTGACAACCCTAGCCTAGAAGTGAATAATCAAGATCAAGTGCGGGTAGTTCGAAAAACCCGCGCAGCTCGAAGGTGTTGATACATTCTCTCGCCAGTCTGCCTGCGACCACGGGTGTAACGTCATGCCCGAAACGTCAGGATATAATTAAACGTAAGTTTACGCGATTAAGACCCGTTTGTCTTTAAAATATAAATACGTAGTAGTTAGTATTACATTTAATTTAAAGATAAAATAGATTTAATTTACTTCAAAATATTGAAATATAGGTTGTAAAAGTTGTTAAAGTAGGTATCTAAAGATAATGAATTCCCACCTCTTATTTTCGTCATCGCTCTATGCGACAACATTTTCATCTTAACCACGTAAATAATTGACAGTTCCCGAATTGCGCGATTCTAGAAATTTCCCCACGCAGTTAAACTATTTGATAAGCTGTCATCCGCAATATTTCCGGACCGACCGACCTTCAAACCTTCAATAAAAAAGCATTCTCCCGTCTGACAGGCAATCAGTCTGCTCTTTTGTCTGATTGACTTACGTTTTATATAAAATATTATAAGCGCTCAGTTGCTTGTACAAGATAGCTAACAAGTATAGGTACGGAGTTTAAGGGATTGTTTGACCATGCCTGAATAAAATATATCTGTCAGATATATGTTGGCTGTCCTTATCTTTTACATGGCTGGGCAAAAAGGATAGTGATTATGTTGATCTGACGACTATGTTTATCCTCAGATAGTGAAAAAGGCCGCCGTTTTCCGTTGCCGTAAACAAGTATTTCGTTCCCGTCAATATGTTAGAAAATTGACTAGACATTTCATTCATAATTCATTATTATCATATTTCAAAATGATGATGCGTCTATACGCATAGTTAATAGGAGAGGCCTACGTCCAGCAGTGGACTATTGTAGGCTGATGATGATGATGATGATGATGATATTTCAAAATTATTATATAATATTATGCTTGACTGCCCTCTGATATACCATCGTGAGGCCCAATGTGCTTTACAAGGCACACACGCATCATATCACATCATATGATAGCATCAGCCTAAATATCAGTCCACTGCGGGACGTAGGCCTCTGGTGATAAATGTGTTCTTACGGGCATTAAGTACCACGCGATTAAAAAAAAATCTAATGCAGGAGGAAGGTTTATTTATTTAATCTTTATTGCACAAAAGAAAACCTTAATGTACAAAAGGCGAACTTAATGCCAAAAGGCATTCTCTACCAGTCAACCTTAAGGCAAAGCATAGAAGTTGTGGGCGGTGCTATACAAGATTACTTACTACTTACTATCAATGAAACTACCCTACGCCTACGACACAAATATTCATACTAAAATAACATATGCATGCAATACATAATATAATAGATAATATATATAAATTAATACATAATATAAATATATATGTATATATATAAAGACGAAAGGTTCACAATCCTAAATTTTTTTTAGATTTTGTATGATGCAAAATATTATGTTATTATGTTACTAGCAGTTACCCGCGGCTTCGCCCGCGTACTTATATCTATTCATCATCATCATCATCATCATCAGCCAATTGACGTCCACTGCTGAACATAGGCCTCCCCCAGAGAGTTCCACAAAGATCGCACTGGACGGCGCAGCGTGGGAAGGCCCCCCACAAGATGGAGCGACGACCTTGTAAAGGTTGCGGGTGTCCAATGGATGCGGACAGCTCACGACCGATATCTATTCACTGTGTGTTAATGTTCCCCCCTTGGATCCTAAGATATTTTTATTAAGGTCGGATTCAAACTAAATGAATTCAAGGTGCCGACTATTTTGTGCAAATTTGACCTCAAATTCATTACTAGGAACGTTTTAACATTTCAGATATCGGTTATTATCAAAATCGGCTATCATATTATGGTCATCTTTACCATCTGGTAACCGACAAATGTTTTTTATCATTAAAAGTTTACATACACTCACATAGGTGATTGTTGTGTTTTGATGATAAACTATCATTTGTCGTTTCCCATGCCTTACAAAGATGGGAAACGACAATATATGACCATAATTAGCCGAGCTGGTTAACATTTAAAGTAAGTCAAGATTGTTACCGTTTCTTGCAAATTTGACTTCTGCGTCATTATGATGAACAGATCAGTCAGAACTTAAGATTACCACAGATTTTTATGACGGACAATATCGAAACGGAAATTTAATAGGTAGCCTTTTTTGCAGTTTGTTAATAAGAATCTCTGGGATCCCGATGCAATTGGATCAAAAATGGCGAAATTTATGGTGACGGCTGTTTTGACTTTATAAAAAACCTCTTGGATACACAGATATATTACTTACTTTTGATTACTATCACGTGAAAACTCAGGAAAACTTAAAAGGTCATTAACGTTGGTTAACATGCTATATTTAGATTTTTTTGAATCAGAAATAAACACAAAAACGATACCCCTGTCATAACCCGCAAGCCCATGAGACCATAAAAGAGGAGATGGTATTTCACGTACACCTCGGTACAGCGACACGATAGACTATAGAAACGATAACCATGTAGTTTTTTTACAGTTAACCTTTTTACCACTTTCAAGAGTTGAATTCTCAAAAAGCCCTAAAACATGCCTTTAGTCATTTATGTTTGGGAATACTCGTGTGAAGTTTCGGATAAAACAGTTATAGTCAAGTTTCCCCGTACAAACTTTGGACCCCCATTGCACCCTCTAATGAGTGGATTTTGACTTAATTGATACCCAACTCGATTTTTTCACTTCATCACCCTTTTTACCTTTTTCAGGGGTTAAATTTTCAAAAAACCTGCAACATATCTTTACTCTAATAGTTTGAAGAATACTCCTACGAAGTTTCGGACAAAATAGTCCAACTAATCTTCTTTCGCCATTCAAACTTTGGACCCCCATTGTGTGGATTTCGACATAACCTTTTTAGATCACCCCTACACCCTCAAAGAAACCTATGCGCTAAATTTGAAATCATTAGAACCAGAAATGAACATAAATAATAAAACTGCATTGTTTTTTTTTCGAATTTTACCCCATCACACCATAACCGTATACATAGTATTACACGTCCGCCGCGTTAAATTTTAAAATCGTTATTATTTTCGTGATCTACGTCCCGATAAACCATAGAAACGATATCAAACTTGATTTCTTCACTTCGTCACCCTTTTTACCCTTTTCAGTGGTTAAATTTTCAAAAATCCTGCAACATATGTTTACTCTATTACTTTGAAGAATACTCCTATGAAGTTTCGGACAAATAATCCAACTAATCTTGTTTCGCCATACAAACTTTGGACCCCCATTGCACCCTCTAGGGACTGGATTTCGACTCAACCTTTTTTAGAGCACCCCTACACCCTCAAAGAAACCTACACGCTAAAGTTGGAATCTTTAGAACCAGAAATGAACATAAATAATAAAACTGTATTGTTTTTTTTTTTCGAATTTTACCCCATCACACCATAACCGTGTACAAAGTATTTCACGGTCGCCGCGTTAAATTTTAAAATCGTTATTGTATTCGTGATCTACGTCCTGATAAACCATAGAAACGATACCCAACTTGATTTTTTCACTTCGTCACCCTTTTTACCTTTTTCAGGGGTTGAATTTTCAAAAAACTTTAAACATACCTTAACTTAATTACTTTAAAGAATACTCTTGCGAAGTTTCGGATAAAATAGTTCAACTAATCTTATTTCGCCATACAAACTTTGGACCCCCATTTCAACCCTTTAGAAGGTGAATTTTGAAAAATCCTTTCTTAGTGCTCGTCTACACCATAAAAGGAACCTACTTGCCAAATTTGGAGTCTCTAGGACCAGGGGTTTAGGCTGTGCGTGCATCTTTATCAGGGAGCTTCTTCTTTTATATATATAGATGAAAACGTTATATTCGCATTATTTTTATAAGTACATACTCATATGCGTAGGTATCGTTTTCTTTGGCAATCTTATATCAAAGAACCATTTCTTTCTTATAAACAATTACAAAGTATTGGAAACTCCGTGCATCAACATTTTGTTATTGTTACTCCGTTATCGTTAGCAAAGGAATTAGAAGAATATCTAATTGAATCAGACGATACGCACTTCAAACGGCTTGATTAATCTCAAGTAATCTGTGACACCGTCTCAAATCATTAAGGATAAATTTTCATAGCCTAATTGATTTCGATTGTTGGGATATTGAGGCCCCATCCGAAGGAATTTATAATGAAATGATGATAAGGAATTAAACATAATTGTTGTAATAACTAATTGGATTTGATCTAAATGCAATACATTACTATATTAATATATTGTCAGATAACAAGATCCGAGGAATAGAGGAAATAAGTAAAGTAAGTAATTATTATTGATGCTATGAATAACGCAAGCTGCTAAGTATTTTTTGTCACTTTCGATCTTATCAATACGTCCATAAGACTTAAAGGGACAAACAACACTTATTGGTATGTTTAGTTAGGATACGTCTATGAAAAAATGAGTTAAAATGTAACAAATGATTTTTTTCCAGGCAGACCCAGACGAAAATGGCGGACGATTTTGACGTGTTTCTATGCAGCTGGCCGATGAAAGCTCGCTTTATGGATTCGTGGAAGTTTTGTGGAGAGGCCTTTGTGTAGCAGTGGGACACTCTCACAGGCTATTAAAACATCCCAAAATATTAAAAAAAATTGTATAAAACGTTCCTCATGT
Source organism: Thaumatotibia leucotreta (assembly GCA_025490895.1). Lineage (NCBI taxonomy): Eukaryota > Metazoa > Arthropoda > Insecta > Lepidoptera > Tortricidae > Thaumatotibia > Thaumatotibia leucotreta. The sequence goes on from JALPQI010009356.1 coordinate 40,108, forward strand.
TTCCAAAAAATTTATTCAGATTCCTATCTGGTAACAAAAAAAAGTATACAAACTTTCTGGTACATTTTGAAAAATGTGGTCGATCTTGTTCAGCATCATTAATCGAAGACATGATCCAAACGTATAATTTATTTAGAACTGCTGTAAGTGATGTACCAATAATTGAAGACACGGTTATCTGATCCCTCTTTCATACAAAGTCTGTAAGCTAGGGGTCAGGTAACTCTGTGTTCGACTGTACATAAGTAGTATCGTCCGTACGGCGGTGTAAGATCCTTAAGCCGTATAAATATGTTAATTATTCACCTATTGTAAAAAGACAATATAAATGTTTTTTTAAGATATCCTAAAAGCTAACAACTAACAACAGCTAGGACATAACCAAAATTGCAAATGTAATAGTAAACATGAGGGTACGGTTGCAATAATCAAGATCTTTTTGACTTACATATTATTTGAATTTTACGGCTTTAGTGATAATGATACCGTGCATAATAGTATTAGGTACCGATTTATTTTGCTAAAAATGTTTCTGTTCTCTTTTATATAAGGTCCTAATTTATTAGATGCAGATATTTTAACACATGATACTTTACATTAAAATAATTAACTTTAAATATAAATTAAGAAATCTTTTCATGTAACTTTTTTGATTTCATTTTCCTAACAAAAAAAAATAATTATAATTTCGTCAAGAAAAAATCATCATGTACATTATCACATGTCACAATAACACTCTGTCTGTCATGTCATCAAACGACACAATCCAACGGAAAAAAACATTACATTGACAAGCAACTATTTAATTTATCGGCCAGTTCCAGTTAAGTGGTACGTAAAAGAGGTACTAGAATATGTTCAAAGAGTTTTCATTTAATAATCACATTAGAGTCTGGCTAACGAAAGCTGAGAATGAGTTTTTTACGGAACTTTTCATATGGCATCACAAGCTGAATTGTCAAACGTCATGTTCTGTGTTTCGTTCGACTTGACACCCATTGCTCGCTTTCCACAATTGCAACGTTTTAAGGTGTTTATGATGAAAAATACTATGAAAAGTAATGTTCGTAAGCTGCTGCGTACTATAATAAGTAAATATAAAGAAAAACAAGAGGAGAAAATCATCGCTTAAAAGGAAAAACATGAGTGTTTACACACGATATCGGTATTCCTAGGTTAGTACGTAGTACCATTTTGATACTTACCTTTATTCAATAAATTTTCTAGTACTCATTATCTAATCTACTATCGACTATAATAGATTTAAGTTTGTATTTATGTTAGGTTGATTTAAAATGGTCATTTGTTTTTTTTTACCAGAAGGCCTGCAGAAGGTCTGGGAGAGGTTGAAGGAGTTAACGCTGTCAAAAATACGGTAGAAAAGTTATGCGAGTTGGAGAAGAATGAAAAAAGTTCACGAGTATAACTGCCTCAGATTGGAAATCAATGACTGACCATGTCATTCATGTGGAAGATAAGTACAGCGAAAGAGACAATGTCATAAAAACTGCATTAGATGAGTTTATTATGTGATTTATGTGTTATGGCACAAATAGTATGAATCATTGTATGAGTTTTTTAAGTCTGACTTTAATTATTCTGAATAAAAAATATAAATATTTCGTTTCCTATTTATTAAAAATACACACACCGGCAGAATTATATTTTTTTAGTACAGATGGTGCATTTTTTAGGCTCTAGTGTGAGAAGTGGGTCATTTTAAGTCAGGTTCAAAACTTCGGAGGGCCATCATCTGTACTAAAAAACGTCGTACGAGACACGTGCAATAACGAAATTCGTAACTTGTGTCGATTTAAAACACTATCGGTCGTGTTTTAAAAAATCGCCACTCGTTTAGAATTTCACGTTTTTCGCACTTGTGTCGTAATGGACAATTTTATAGGTAGTTTTAATCATGATTACACCCATTCTGCGATGATACAATTTACAAATCGTTACTAATATTACCTATACCTATGTATAGACATATAATAGTGTTATATCCAAGTGTGAAAATCACTCTGTTTTTCGGCCATATTATGGTATAAAGACTATAATGATATGAAGAGCTGAAAAACATATAAAATTTTAAGCCAATCTGTTTAATTATTTTCAAGTTATATCATAGGTTCGACACATTACCAAGCTAGTTTTAACTTTTTACATACATTTGTATGTAAAAAGTTGATATGGGATCCATTTAATAACATGGGTCATCATTTAGAGTAGTAGGTACCTACAATACCTACATCATATTGCATTGTGTCATGCAGACAAAGTTACATGGAACAGCTACGTTATGTACATATATATAATATATTAATTTGGATTGTAATAAATACAGGTAATTTAACAAAATAATTTTAAATATAAAATATTACAAGTATCAAGACTGATTTTCGGGGTGCAACCCAGTGATACCATATTCCATATTTTATTAATTTGCCGCCATTTCTCATTCTCAGCTTTCGTTAGCCAGACTCTAACAGGGTGTTTTTACGTAGCAAATTTGTTTTTCCATTTTCTCCAAAAAAACATCGTATAAGCTATAATGTTTCACGGTTTAATATACTCCAGAGACCGAGTACTCTCAGCTGTAAAAATATCTGCATCTAATAAATTAGGACCTTATATACTGTTCGGTCAATATTGCTATTAGCTGCAGGATAAAGCTTGGTATGAGCATGAAGAGGCATTTACTTAGCAGTGGGCAGATAAGCTTATTTTGACATTGATTTGATGTTAGTCTGTGCGGAAACTGAAAGCGGCTGGCAGCAAGGACACACCTTCATCTCATGTGCCTTCACTTTCGAACAAACTCTAAAGCTAATGTCTGCTTATAAATACTACTCGTACAGTCAGTGTTAAATAATTTGTAGTAGTCGAATCGGCGATAAGTTCGGTACATTAAACATAATACACGGTGTATCGAAATATTATACATTTTGATATTTTTGAGGATACAACGTATTTCATGCTGACTGTACCACGATTGATTATAATGATCAAATACATAGCTACATGGCTTAGTAAATTATAATTAAAAAATCTGAAGGCTATAATTTCAATTTGAAATCTGCTTTCAGACTGTATTGTAGGTATTTGCGAATTTATTCCACAAATGGGCACTTAATCTTAGTTAATTGGTAGAGGGATTAATTATGTAATCACATTAAATTTGTTGCACGTGCGTATTTAATATGAATAATATTAACAAGTGAACCTGTACTATAATTATGTAGATTGATAAGTGGTGTTATTTCTGATCTACGTAACATAATAATACAGAATAATAAGTTAATACTCGTAATGTAACAATTATTGGTATGAACGATGATAATCATATACAAAAATGAGAGTATTTACTGCAACCAGTTAAATTTTGGGTACAACGTTTGAAAATAATTTCAATGTACCTACTTCAAATTGAATTTGAAGGTTTTAAGTTTTATCCAACATTATTAAAAAAAAAACTCGTTTTTTTTGCTACGATCAAATCAAATCCTTTAGCGAACATAATTCAATAGTCCTAAAAAAATTATTTTTCAGTAAATATACAAAGGGCTCTGTAAAATATCAAACATGCCGATGGACATTGACACATTGTTAATAGAGTTCCCTTTCCTCCAGCACTTCACAAATAAAACGATAAATTTATCGTATTTTTATTTCGATAAACGACCTCCATTGAGCCGCAGAAGAATTAAGTGGATTTCAACACCAACATCGGATTCTACTTTATTAGGTTTCCAGTTCTGGTAATGGGAGTTCGGAAATAGCATTCTGTTTATTTTAAAACGTGGACGAAACTTTGCCGACTGCATTGATTCAGTATTATTTTGGCTTCGCGCACGTGTCGCGTCGGCTTCTTGACCTGAAGGCTTAGCACTATCCGTCTCACTTTTCTTAATAATATTGTTAGTAAAAGACTGCCGTACCAATTATGTGCTTTGACTATTCTATGCTTGGACCATGAGCAGCTGACCTAGCCAAGATCCCATTTTGCAATCTTATACATCATCATCATCATCAGCCTATGATAGTCCACTGCTGGACGTAGGCCTCTCCTATTAACTATGCGTATAAACGCATTAGGAGGTAAATGCCCATAATCGCCACGCTGGGCAAGTGGATTGGCGAGCGCAGTAATGTGTCCACTATGATGACGCTCAACAATCTATCAACAATCTTTTATTAAGTAATGGTCAGTGACACTTCAATCCCTTAGTCGACTCTTACGACACCCGCAGAAGGAGTTGGGGTGGTGACAAATGTATTCTTACTGCCGTCATCACACGGCTCTTATAGGATTAATAATATATGTATGAAAATTACAGACTCGAACGAAAAGTCATGTGACCATTTACATTATTATGGTCACGTGACTTATCGCTTATCGTAAACGATTACAGAATGGCATCTCGGCTAGGCTTGCTCCAGTGCTGTAGTTGTACCATGTTTTGGCGGTACGTAAAGCAGTCTATTCCTCTCTGATACCTTCGGCTTCCTCTCTGTCACTCTTTCATATTAGAGCGACAAAGACAGTTAGCTGCGAATGACGAATAAGCGCTAGCGATTGGCAACTTGGCTAAGCATCTTGATACCTTAACGTATCGAGTAAACGCTAACGTTACTTGCCAACTGATGGTATAGCTGATGGTGGCGTGAACGACCGTATGAATTAGTATCAATTGTGCAGGGTGGTTTCCATGTAAAAAGCAACTACTTACTTAAACAAAACTATGCAATAACGAGTATAACGACTATCTACTTACAGCTGAACGTATTTTTTATTTTTATATACCTAATCAACTGTTGCAGTGAAGCTTAATCAACAATTCTAGCCTAAAACAATTGCAATAACAAATAAACCAAAAAAGAAGTAACACGCTCGACAGATCTTTAAGACTCTGTCTTACCTATCTAATACAGTCTCATACACATTGATCTCAGAACATTTTAAAACAGTATGCATATTTTGAACTCGACTATAGCCCGAGTGACCCGAGCAGAGCTCGCAAACGGCATAAGAGGGTCAAGTGTCTCGACAATGCCTGCCCATGCTCACCTCCGGTCCTCATTAACGTTGCAGGGAATTAGGAATATGATTTACGGTTCGTAATATGCGGACAAAACCTGTCAATCTTGCATCTCAAGTTTCCTGTAGCCCCAACTGAGAACTTCGAAATCTCATTATCTGTCTCAGTTACGCCGATGATGTGTTTGTTGAAGAGCTGAGACAATTTTTTGAAATTTACAAAGGATTTTCGCGGTAGGTCTGTTAAAATAATAATCTCGAAAATTGAATTTGAAGTAGAGCTTATGACAAATACGGAGACAAGATAATGTAAGGATATATTATTTTCGTAGCTTACATGTTCTTATTTGTATAATATTTATTTTTTCGTTTCTGTATTTTGTGTGTGCTACGAATGACGTTATTTCTATTTCTAAATACATGTAGTTACCTATATCGCACATTTACGTACCTATATAAAAACAGTTTTAACTCAAAATTGATGTATTTTTTGTAAAAAGTAAGTACCTATATCCAAGATCTACAAACTGATATTTCTAGAGAGATACCCTTGATATATACATGAATTTTGAGTAAGTAGGAGGTAGAATCTAGTTGTGTGATATATTTTACGTAATTAGAGGACAAATTACGACGTTGAAATGTGTGTAAATATACAAACTACATGAAATAGGTAATATTTTTTCTAAAATTTGTCGTTTTTTGTTATCACAACAAGTTCTGACGAGGCTACGCTACGATACTTAGCAACCGCATTATTAAACCTGAATAATGGCTATAAATTTCTTTTTTCATTAACTGAGGCGCCTCGCTATTACAGGATATCTCAATGTTTTTATACGATTATGCTTTTATGTAGGTATATATTTAGTTATTTATATGTTGGCGTAGCTGCATGAATTATTCACGGTATCATTTGTGTTTCAAGTAAGAGCTCAAGGTGTTATCCGAAAAAGCTAATGTCACGGCTTTAAACTGAAATGGATTTTATAATAAGTAGTTATTACTAATCAGTCAACTTATTTAGTAAGTACAATTTCCTTTCCATTTGTATTCACATGATGTCAATTATGGGCAGTTACGTTCAACGCATACGTAATAGAAGAGGCATATTGTCAGCCTCCGTAGCCTAGTTGGTAGTGACCCTGCCTACAAAGCTGGAGGTTCCGGGTTCGAATCCCGGCGAGGGCATTATTTGTGTATTTATTTATCACAAATATTTGTTCCTTGGTCATGGTTGTCTATGTATTTAAGTATCTATATGTATCTATCTATTATATATATCGTCGCCTGGTACCCACATCACAAGCCTTAATTGAGCTTACCGTGGGACTAGGTTGATTTGTGTAAGATGTCCCAAGATATTTATTTATTTATTTTATATGTCCAGCAGTGGACTGAGATAGGCTGATGGTGTGGTGTCAATTCAATCATTTCCTACCCAAAAACAATTAAATTATTACACCATAGTAAGATACAGGTGAGTTTTAGGTAAACATACGAAGAAATGGGACCAAATATGTTATTCTACTTCACCTTATATATTAATGCGTGTCTTATTTCAAGATTCATAAGGTAATTAAAACTTCCACCACATAAAGATTTTGTCGAATTTTCCACGTCAGATTCTCCGGCTTAACGAGGCATTACACAACGTAACGCGTTAGGAAAATTTATATAATGTACTTATCAGGAAATTCGTAACATACGTAGCAAAAACCATTAACCTCAAGGTAAATACGTGTAAGGGTTTGATAGAAGTGAAATATTTTTGGGTGTTACAAGGTAGAAAATTGGTCGGTTAGCTCTAATTTAAAGGAAACGAATTATTAAACACCTGAGAGCACAATCATGCGACAAGGTTACTCCGAGAAACACAATTAATTTAAACTATAATCGTTTCGAATTAAATTGATATGACAGAAAACTTATAGTTGTGAAAAAATTATTTTATGTGGTTTTAATAATAACTGCAATACTCAGGCTATCGTAGATTATTTTTTTATTTTATTTGATGAATTATTGATTCAACTTAAGGAACAGTTTTCATACAATCATATGTAAGAAACCTTGGACCAGCTGCGCACTTTTTTGGCAGCATAAAGTGACTAAAAA
>JALPQI010009357.1:0-42121 GCA_025490895.1 Thaumatotibia leucotreta
GATCTCAGTTGACAGCTGCGTACTACACCAATTTCGGAGACAGCCGTTCAAGATTGTTATTAGGTCTTATATGTGAATTTGCGTTAAGTTTGGATAAGTGTCGGCAAAAAAAGAAACGCGGCTTTGAAATTCAAAACCAGAACTACTTTAATTCATTAAAAAAACAGCGAAACAATGAAAACGTTTGATATTTTGCAATGTATACCAAAATACTGCATTTTTAAGTATAGTAAGTCGATAAGTGAGAAACTTTTGTAATAAAATCGCCCTCTGATTTTAACGATATAATTTCGCATTGCCAGTTGCGTTTTGTTAAGTTTACTAATGAAATATATAAACCGACTGTGTTACTAAGTAGGGTAATGCACAAATAAACAACAACAAGATGCCTTCTTAACAGTACAACTATAACAATAGCCTACTAGTAAATATATAAGATACCGTACTTGGGATCCTTTGTGGGGGCGTCACATTAGGCTGAGTGTTTTATATTCGCTCAAAGATTGAGCACTTTGATTGATTTTTGAGTATTGTATTAAAACTAGTCTCAAAATATTTATACAACGGATAACTGACGTAATTTTCTCATACAGGTCGTTATATAAATATTTTAATATGTTTGAGTCTCGTAGCAATTTTGGCTAGTTTCTACTTAAAAATTGTAAAATGTGCGGAATCTTTGTATCGCGATTATAAATTTAAAACATGCATTGATAAGTTAAATCCATTTGCTCAAATTGACCATAAGATTAACTATTGAGTTAAAAACCGCCTGAAAATATTAAATACTTCACCCCCCACAAACATTTACGAATATCAAGTATTTTTGTTTTCTTAGCGACGTAATTATAAACGATAATTAAAATAATGCAACTTACGCTAAAATACATTTAATCGCGCAAAAATGCAACTTAAAATAAGATTTTAAAATATCATTAAAAAATATTCATATCAGTAATTTACAAGTTCACAAACAGATTCACAAAATATCAGTTTTAGGGATATGTCTTAACGATTTTAAGTATTACCTCCATCTACTTATAATTTTAATGTATTACTTAAACTACACTTAGCGTCTCCAGGACAAGTCAATAATATATATACGTGATTTATATTTATCTAATACAATATAATATATTGTAAATGCCAAACTAAGTTATAGCACTTGTTACATAGTTTTTCCCATACATACATTATTTTTGTTGATCCATTTCCATATTTAAAATGCAATAGTACGTCGTCTGTGTTTAAAGTGGCCAATATTATTTGTATGGCTTGATTTAGATGCAGATGACCCAGGACCTACAATAGATAATAGAAATATTTCAGTTGCTCGGCCAGGGTGTTAAAATACATAAGAATATACCGACTTCATTGTTTTTGCAGTTAATATACAGTTTAATCATTATCGTATTGAACGGGCATCGAATATGGATCTAGCGTATAATTATTTTACTTCAGTATTTGATGGAGACGTCAGAATTCATATTCCTGTCACTATGAGCTTCAAATGCTTCGATATCCATTGTTCTGAAGCAAATTGAGACAGGAAAATATTTTCGAACGTATCCGTGTAAATACGAAGGAAAAAGATTGTTCACTACATTTGTATCAACCGTAAGCATCATCTATCATAAGTGCTCATATAATAATATCGCATATGACATTCGCCTTTGCCATACTATAGCAATGTCGACTGTCAAATGTGTAAAATGCGCTCTATTAATTATAATAAAATCAGTTTCAAGAATCGTTTAAGCCCGTTGCAAGATTGTTGTCTCTCATTGTTTCCTCAAAGTCGGTGTACTCTTAAATCAATAGCTTTAATGTTATATCAGTATCTTCCACTTTATTATAATAATACAGTTAAAAGCAATAGTTCCCAATCTGCCAACGTAAGTACCTCAGTAATTATAGTTATACACTTTATATAATCTATTACGCAGTTAAGCCAGCGATCGTCGCCAAGTTTTTTCGATAGCTTCAGTATTATTTTCATGTTATGTATATTAAGTTGGTCCCACTTCTGAACTCGCAGTTCGGAAGACCAAAATGGCGGCGATCCACGGCCTCAGTGAATAGTGACATTAAAATGTAGTTCCATAAAACAAAGTGCACTTACAACTTTTATATAAATACCTGATAAGTATTATATACTAATTAATAGATTCGCTTACTCCCCGGCCGAGCAACCATCGTTGATTACCCGTCTTTTACAATATATAAATGTATTTACAATTTACACACTTATGACATACAATATACTCACAGTTATTGCTAGAAGTAACTTTTTATCTACAGATAAAATAAAGTGTGGTGGGATTATGTTAAAAATTAAGGTCTTCGGGATTTTGCGAACGCTGGTTCTCTCGGTGTTGAAGACTAAACTGCCAGTAGTTTTAAAAATCTGTTAAACCCCATTTTGGAATGTATCAAGGAATAAAAATAGCATTCCTGATGTTCACTTGTTTTTAACAGAATGACACCACTTCCTTGTTATACTCGGGTGAAACATTTTATACACAGAAATATTTTTTTATGAGATAACAATTATATGTGAAAGTTAATTAAGTGGCAATTCTAATTTTAACTGCACTATATTTTGCTGACACACTTAGGATTAGATTTTTTCTTTTTTTCGTAATTTAATGTATGCACGATCTGCGTTTTTATTAGTATCGACTTCTTTTCTTATAAGCTATCGCGAGCGCTTCGATGTTTTTGTTATAAAATTGATTTTTCTTTAACTAATTTATTCTGATTGAGTGCTGAAACACCGAAGCGCTTCCGATTATCTAAGCCTAAACTAATATTGTGTTACTATTGTAAAAGTTATAGTTTGCCATCGTTGATCAAAGAAGAAAATATGTGTTAAACGTTTAGTTAGTGAGTTTTGTTATACTTTTAAAGTTCTGGTTCGGTATGAAGGTGAGGGTTGTACAGAAATGTTTCATAGTAGCGTGTATTGATCGAGTAAGTAGATAGGTGTGAGGGCTCTGGCCAGTACGAGGTAGGCTTCTCTAAAATTGTTGTAAGTTGAAACATCTATCCGGTCGGTGAAGACACTTAAAGTACTATTGTTGTAGATTGTAATATGGAATCGATTTTAAAGAATTTGGGAGGGCGGAGCGGCTATTGGCACCTTTGTGAGTCTATCGATAAATGTCTGTAGGATGAACTGAAGCACAACGGTGAGAAAGTTAGAAATGAAATTAAATTTATTCATGCCTGTGGAGATTGGGTCACATTTGCAGTTACAGTTTCTATATAAAAAAAAAAACAATTTCTACCTTTTCAGACGTACAGTCGGGTTCAAAATTACATGGACAGTTTATGAATGAATTCATTCATAAATCGTCCATGCAATTCTGAACGCCACTGTACATACAATTTACATGCTACTTAGTTCTCAAAATCGCGTAATAATAATTATCTGAATTTGTTTTATTATAACTAATTAAAGGACTAGACGCTGTAGCTTCAGGTTTTTAAATTTTACTCCTGAATCAGGTAGCACAAGAGTAAAGCGACTTTATCTCGCGGGCGAGTTAGGCATCTGTAACTGTGTAACTATATTAATTAAACAGAGATAGGTATCTCTCTCGCCTAAGATACTGTCTCTTTACTATACTGCATTACATTTTATAGCTATGCTGTAAAGGACCACATATTTCAACGTAATGCATTTAATTTTATTATTAATTCATTTATAGCGCAGTTAGGTATACCTATTGTACATGCGATGTCCTGTTTCCTGCCCTAATGGAGGCCGTAACTGCCAGCTATTGACTATATAATGTCTTATTTTTTTATGCATCTTGTATTAGTATTAGTGTGACCGAGATCTTAAAAAGCAATTTGATCAGATGCTAAGGATTGCCCGCGACAAATTCATGTCGGTTATTATTCATCCTGTTTTGCTAGTTATTAGCAACGCTATTTCTGCTTGCGGCATATAAAAATGCGATCAGTGATAGAAATCATTGCATAGGTAAATAATAACCCCCGTTTGAATTCTGCGTTTGAATTCATAAACGTCTCGTAATTTAACAATCCGCTAAGTATTGTATGACACTTTCAGTCTTATCGAAATATCTGTAAAATAGAAAGGGACAAAGAATACTTAGCGGCTTGTTAACTTAGGAGACCTATGAAAAAGGGGGTTAAGATTTGAAGATTGATAAACGTAGGTAAATCGCGTTAAGCATACTGTCTTTGGTAAAAAACGGTGATGTTAATTTAAATACTAAATTCCACCATAGATGTCGCTGACTCGATAGGAGGGTTTTCTAGATCGCGTCAACGTTTATTTCACGTAATTTCATGACTTGTTACGAGTACATTTTTCAACAGAGGTGTCAATAATCGCTGCGCATGAGTGTCTTTACTTGTTTTGATGTTGTTGATATATGTGATTAAGGAATCGACTCGGGATGCAGTTGGCACATATCAGTAGTCGGGAAACTTAGTACTATAAGTATCTTTGAATCTGACTTTCAAATTATAACACGAAACTGTCATTTAGACTTGTTTTAAAAATGATTTGAGATTTCCTTTACTGAAATCTGCGTTTGAATTCAATAACAGTTGAGTGTAATAAAAGTATAAAATAAACTCGCAGTGATTCCATTGATGATTTGCATTTTTATTTTTACCCCTTATTGTATCCCTAATCTTTTTAATCCTTATGTGTAACACAATCGATGAACTATAAGACCAAGTCTCAGAAATACAGTCAGACCTTGTATTCACCTTTTAACCGCCTTATACAGTAAATATCCAGCTATATAAAAAATAAGACAATGGTTTGAATTCATTTTAAAGGTCTTCGCACACTATAACAACTCCACGCCAACGCGGCAGCAACTCTACTCACACTCACGATGAGTAGTCAACTAGTTGATCCACCCAATGGTAACTGGTGGACAACGCGGTGTCAACGAATGGTCAATGTTAATGGTTGCTCGATACACGTGAGTGGCAAACGCATAGGCGCCGCGTGGACAACGTGTGGTCGTTGCGTGATAAACGTGTCGGGGTTGACCTTTAGTGTACGATGCGTAGGCCACTCGTCGTACACTAATTTAATATATAGGTATTTTTTATTAAACCTTGAACACATGACACAGGGCTTAAATTTCAATAATTAGACTTGAGTCGAGTGGGTGTGGAGTTGATATAGTGTGCGAAGACCTTTAGGATGCTAAAATTAGTCTCATTCAAATGTCAGCTTTGGGCCTTATCACACTTGCGATTTACAAGCGATTTGAAAGCGAAGCGTACGCGCGGCGGTTTCGTCGCGTGCCCGTAACCAATTCGCCGCGATGGCGATGGCGTCGCGATTACGCCGCGATCGCGTGAATACCCTGCGCAGCCGTCAGTAAATCTGAGTCTTGGACAGTCACTTACCTTACCTACACAATGGATTCCAACTCTTGACGCGGCAAATTGGTTACGGGCACGCGACCAACACGCCACGCGTACGCTTCGCTTTCAAAGCTTATAAATCGCAAGTGTGATAAAGCCTTTTGATTTGCTTGGTGTAATTTTGTATTGGTGGCGACACGGGCACGCTCGATGAAAAATAAAATATCCGTCAGATAAAATCACCAGATATCGGATAAATTCGCAATAATATATGGATATGATTCCAAAGTTGATTGAAATTAAACGATTAATGAAATAAAAATATAATTGCGATTTCTTGATGTGAATAGTACACATTTTCACAGACGGTATCAAAATGAGTATGTCATTTTCAGAAAACGGGTAAATAATTGATTAATTATTTAATTAACTTTATAGTCATTTCCATGTATTATTTCGAACAATGACACCTATTGGTCCTTAGTCTCACGGTAAGCTCAATTAAGGCTTGTGATGTGGGTACCAAGCGACGACATATTTATTAGATACATAGTATAAATACTTAAAAACATAGACAACCATGACCAAAGAACTAATATTTGTGATAAATAAATACACTAAACAAAACAGAAGACGGAGAATGATTGGACACTTGTTACGACACGACGAGTATCTAAAGATTATAAATATTATAATAGAAGGAAAAGTTGAGGGAAGAAGACAGAGAGGAAGACCAAGGAGGGCCTATATGGACCAAATAAACGAAAAGGTGCACGTGGTGTCGTACCAATCAGTCAAGGAGAAAGCCCAGGAAAGAGAAGCGTGGAAATTGCTCCACCGACAAGAGCCTCTTAAGTTTATGATGATGATGATGATTAAATACACAAAATAATGCCTTCGTCGGGATTTGAATTTTGAACCTGGACCCTCCAGCTTTGTAGGCAGCACTACCAACTAGGCTACAGAGGCTGACAGATTGATGATTGCGATATATTTTAATTTCGAGCGGGACCCGCTAGCGTGCGCACGCGAACTACTACCGCGAACACCGAAGTTTGCAAATTTCGGGGATTTTTCTCTGTCACTCTAAAGTATGCGCTACACGGCTGACAAAAAACCACTGCGGAAGGATAACACTGCGTACTAATTGCAAAAGGATTTGAAGTGTTCCCTGTAGCTTTATGAAAAATATTAGGTAGTAGGTATAGATATATAGTTAGAGGCTGAATTAAGTAATAAAGGACCTACCGCGCTCTTTTAACGACTCCGCCAGCAGGTGAGATTGTAAACGAGTTATTCACGCTATTAACAAAAGGATATTATTACTATACCCTGTCCAGTAGAAAAGGCGCCAACTCAACAAAAAGTAAAACAACAGACGGGTTGAGTTGGCGTCCATAGAAAAAAATAATTCGTCGCCTTTTTCACTAACAGACGTAGTTAGACAGAACATACACTGAACCAGTTGATCTAAATTTACAAAGAAGCAAAGTACATGATTCATTCTTTTTATGGTACCTAAAATGTTTTTAATAAAAGTGATGATAAAACTTTTGGCGCCTAGTTTGCGCGGGAAAAGTCTTTCACCATAAAACTATTCAAGTTACAGCAAAAAACACATTAATATGATTTTATTGGATTAATTTCAATTTTAAAGTATCATTGAAATCCAAGGTTTGAAAAACGCTTCTGCAAAAAATACATAAAACAATCTAATTTTGTTCTTGAAGTCGTATCCTTTTTATTTGGCATATTATAACCGTATAAAATACATCTAAAATAGCTTGGTGTTGGGGAGGGTGTTAGTGTGGGATGCCACCTGCGTAGACACGCTGGCACCTTCCCACCTCTCCGGAACCAGTATTCAGGCAGGTGCGGCGGCTAAAGCGGCCGAAAAGCTAAAAACTCATAAGTACAGGGGTCTTGGTCCCGAATACATTTTCATGCCATTCGGGGTTGAGACCCTAGGCCCGTGGGGTCCCAATGCTATCCAGCTCCACAAGGAACTCGCCAAAAAGCTGGTCGACACCACCGGTGACCGAAGAGCTGGCAGCTTCCTCGCGCAAAGGATTAGTATTGCCATACAGCGGGGAAATGCTGCCAGTATCCTCGGCACCATGCCAAGGGGGCCCCATTTTTTAGATGTATTTTAGGTTTATTTAGTTTTAATTTGTTAGTTTTAATTTAGTGTTATTTATAAGGTTTTTTATTTACCTATTTATTATGTAATTATTTTGTTTATCTACCGAATAAAGTGTTACTTTTCAAATAGCTTGGTAACAATGACAGCTGTCAATGTCACAGTTGTCAATGTCAAATCAAAATTTCGTTCATGCAGCTTGCAATAATAATCACACGTGGATTTCTGTTGCAATGTTTTAATAAAATACAACTACAACAGCTAAAATGGATGCATACGATATATTCAAGAAACTGACTAAAGGTTTAACCTTCAAACAACGTGTTCTAGGCGTTAAGAACAATGTAAGTTTCACTTTATTATAACCTCTTACCAATGTCGTACATCACAGATTTTAAATGAATAATGCGAAAGCTGAGTACGTGGGTTCGATCCCCACCTCGGACATAGGTGATCTTGGTCGTTTTTCTTTGGTATATGACATCTAATATTTATAATGAATAATGCTTTTACTCAATTCTAGCAAAATGCAAAGCCTTTGCCGGTAAAGAAAGAAGAAGAATTAGTGATCAAGGAGGAGTTATCCAGTGAGGAAGAAGATGAGATACAGAATGAAAGCGCCGGCAGTGAAGAAAGTGAACAATCGGATGATGATAAAGAACTACAGCTGCTAGAAGGAGTTAAAGTGGGCGAAAAAAAGAAAAAGAAGAAGAAAGAAAAATCTGATGATTTGCTTAAGAAACTAGAAATTGAGGAGGTTAGTTTTTATATCTTTGAAACAAACCTTCGGTAACAAACATCGGATTTTTAACACTGCTTCAGCTATTTTTGAATATTGTTAGTTAATACACTGAGATTAACTTTCTAAATTTACAGTTTTTACTCACATCATCAATAAGATTTCTCATAGTTATGTGCTAGTACGATTTTATAAGGAGGAGTGAGGCTTCCTGATACAAGTATTATTTACTTAATAGGAGGTCTCAACCCACATGTAAACTGCATCAAAATTATTTAAATATTTATCTAACGGGTTACTCACGTAATTTAAGTCGATAATTGCTCGACATGTTTTGATCCATTTAGAGGATCCTCATCATGGAGTATCCGCGACCAAAGCCTGACGTGTACTGCTAGAGCGGGTGCTGGCCACGGGAACCTGTTAGATAAATATTTAAATATGTTTGAGTCTCATGTTAGTTATCATTCTAAAATTGCATCAAAATTGTTCAAAGAAATAAATATTTTTCATTTTCATAGTTAATTATTTTTCCAATAATTACAGCAAAATCGATTTCGCAATGAACATGGTATCAAAGTAGTCGGCCGTCACATTCCTGCGGCTCTACAGGATTTCTCAGATCTTTTATCAAAGTATAATGTAAAGCAAGAGCTTGTGGACACAGTATTGCGATGTGGATACTCGGAGCCAACACCGGTGCAGCGCCAAGCAGTACCCTGTATGATGGAGGTGAGTTTAGAGATCTTAATTTATATTAAACCAGCATAATTATTATAGATTTAAGATCTAATTCTACAGAAACATATTAGTATGTTTTGTGCTACAAATGTAAGTTATATTGTGGTTTATGTGATGATTTTTTTTATGTTATCTTTCTGTAACATAATGCATACTTAATCACATCCATCAAAGCTCATTACTCCATTATGTAGCTAATTTACTACTTAATTTACCATCAGCCAAATTTGTAAATTATTTTACAAACTATAAGCCATATTATAATATAAAAACGCCGATCAAGTTTAACTTCCTAAAGATCTTGTACTTAATTGACATTACGAATCTGAATGAAATTAAGGTTTTTTAACTTTGCGCTAATTGGGTAACCCAAAAATTAAAAATGCCCATAGGTATTGATTAACAGAATGTTAGTTGAGAATGATGTCAGCAAAATTCTATACAACTTCATTTTCCACTGCATATTACTACATAGAACTTGTATGTACGCTTAAATCTTTAAAACTACACAACAGATTTTGATGCGATTTTTTTAAGTATAATTAGATAGTGTGATTCAATAGGAAGGTTTTTGTATCAGTCTTGTAGGTACTTGTACAAAGAAGGGATGGGTTATTAGTGATTTATAATAAGAAAAGAAAAGAAAATATTTATTAGTAACATTCGTTACAGGTCATCGGTTTATACATCGATTTAATATTACATGTCAATGTCAATATATTATTATTACGTATTATTCTACTAGAATAACTATTACATTTTGTAAATATTTAAATTTTATAGATTAATTGATAGATTTTATAGGTACTTGATTGTAACACATTATTATGTATTATATAACAATTCATTTAAATCATAAAATTGCGCCTGCAGTAGCCATTAATATAATAGTTATTTATGTGGCTGGCGTATAATAAGAGGTATTAAGCATGAGTTTGTTTTTATGAAACGAGCCGTAGGCGAGTTTCCTAATAAGATCACACGAGTGTTTAATGCCTAATTATGTACAGTCACATACATAACTTTATCTACCTCCATATCATACATTTAGAATGCCAATTTATCTTTATTTACATTGATATCCACTAAGCAAAATACCTCTAAATATAAACTGATTTGAATATTTAATATTCAAATCAGTTGAAATTACTCAATTTATGTAAAAATATCCTACAATAAATATTTATTGAAAAAAAAAAACAAAAAGAAGTTGACTTTATAACATTAATGTCTTGACACCGATACTTTAATGTTAACATTATGATGCATTGTACTTTAATGTTAACATTATGATACAAGCACAAGCACCGGTTTCTTAATGTAGGTCATTACATTACCGCTTCCGAATACATAATATGGAAATTATGATATGGATGTATTTTAGATAAAAACCTTTAGTAAACAACAGTTTCCTTCATTCAAATATTTACAGGACCGCCAAATACTAGCCTGCGCTCCAACCGGCTCCGGCAAGACCTGTGCCTTTCTCCTACCCATTCTCCACACCCTCGGAGCCCCACAAGGCGGCCCCCGAGCCCTGGTGCTCTGCCCCACTAGGGAGCTGGCCCATCAGATATACAGGGAGGCGCTACGACTGAGCGAGGGCACGGAGCTTAGGTGCAGTGTGGTTAGGAATATGAAGGAGAGTAAGGTGAAGGAACGGGAGGCGACTATTAGGAGAAGCGGTAAGGATAAATAAATAATATACTAGGACAATCTTATAGAAATCAATCTTGTAAGACTATCATCATCATCATCATCAGCCTATGTTATTCCACTGCTGGACGCAGGCCTCTCCTATTAACTATGCGTATAGACGCAGTAGGAGGTAAATGCCCATAATCGCCTCGCTGGGCAAGTGGATTGTAAGCCTATAGTAAGCTCAATTAAGGCTTGTAATTTGAGTATCAAGTGATGATATCTATAATAGATAGACAACCACAACCAACAAATAATACCTTTTTATGTGAAACATCCTGCTTCATAGGCAGGGTCACTGTCACTGCTAAATATGTGAACTAGGTGGATGAAAGATTATTAGTGTTGTAATTTAATCACTGAAATGGTTCATGATCTGTAGCTATATGTCATCAGTCTGAATATTGTATTTTTTATTTCAACTTAATACAATATGTAACACAATATACAGTGTCTGACCTACAGCGGTACTAAATGATGCATTATTAGGGTAATGAGCAATAATCTCCACAAAGAGTTTTAAAAGAAGTTATTATTTGTATTTTCTTTATTTTTCACTGATATAAAGTTCTTTTATAATTTTGAAATTATATTTCTATTAATTTGTGTTTCAGATATAGTTATCAGTACTCCGAACAGATTATGCTACCTGCTGAATAGAGATAATGTGAACATCTCTCTTGATAAGTGAGTTCCCTCTTTTTTTCTGGCTTTGAAGAGTATCTATCTTTTTTTAATATATTTATTTTCAAAATTACAATTTATGTACATAGATTAAATCTAACTAATCTACTTAACCTAACCTATATCTAAGATTGGCCCTTGTGGCATTGTACCGAGGATGCTGGCGGAATTTCCTCGCTGTATCGCAATACTGATGCGTTGTGCGAGGAAGTCGCCAGCTCTTCGGTCTTTAGTTACGTCAACCAGACGTTTCGCGATTTCAGCAAGCAATTTGCGTGCGCTGGGGCCCCATGAACCTAAAGTTTTTACGACAAACGGTACAAAATCGTACTCTTTGCCGCGGCCCTTATATTTATTACGTTTCAAAAATTCGACATTTTCATCTATCTTCCTTGTTTTTTATCAGACAAGTAAGCTATTTTAGTCTCAAGTTGGGGGGCGAGTGTGGATGCTCAAATTTGGAATCCTGAGAATTGGGAGGATATCAAGTAATGAGGGTTTTTTGATTTTTAGGGTTCCGTAGCCAAAATGGCAAAAACGGAACCCTTATAGATTCGTCATGTCCGTCTGTCCGTCTGTCCGTCTGTCACAGCCGATTTACTCGGAAACTATAAATGCTACAGTAACGAAATTTGGTAAAAATATGTGTTGTATGAACCGCTACACGATTATGATACTAAATTGTAAAAAAAACCATTGGGGTGGGGGCCCTCCATACATGTAACTGAGGGATAGAAACATTTTTTTAGTTGTATATAAGCGTGTGGGGTATTAATAGAAAGGTCTTTGAAAATGATGTCAAGGTTTATACATTATATTTTTATTTAAGCAAATCGTTTTCGAGATATCAGCTCTCAAAGTCTGAAAAATGTGTCCCCCCCCCTCTATTTTTTAAACTACGCGATATAAAATTCAAAAAAAAATATATGTTATGCACATTAATAAACTCTATCAACCATTTTTGGTTTGATTAAATTAACTCTTATAGTTTTTGAGGTAGGTTGATTTAACTGTATTTTTTAAATAATAAATTGATAATGGTACGGAACCCTTCGCGCGCGAGTCCGACTCGCACTTGGCCGGTTTTATTTATACAATTTCTGCCACTATGGGGCGGTGAGATGGCAGCACTATGGCGCAATGAACTGTCAAAATAAATGCGCAAATTTATTTTTTTATCCCTTTTTTTATTTATTTATTCTTAAAACCATTACTTTAGGAATATTGTTTTCAAAAATAAATAAAAATTCCTTTTGTTTTATGCAAAAGAAAGAAACAGCGACTTCATTTTTAAAGTCACTTAGTTTAAATTTAAATGGTTCAAACTGCCTATAATGGCAGAACGAGGCTATATTCGATTAGAAATTTTCGGACAAACTAACATAACTTTATTTCCTTTGGAGTAGGTACCTGGATGAATCAACTTTTTTCTGTCTGTTATTGCCATGTTTCCGGTCGCCTGACTTACGCTGGTTTTTTGCAAAATTATGACACTTAAATTCCTCAAACATGCATGTAGTGCATGTTTATGCATGTAGTGCATGTTTGTAGGTGGCCCATTAAGTAACGGACTTAACAACACCAGAAAAATGCATGTTTGCATAGTTTAAGTAGCATAATTTAGCATAAGGTACTGGTCTCACCGCGATCTGCTAAGCTATGAACTATCGGCTATGAATGCGAACAAAAGATACGCACTCCCGTGAAAATAAAAGAGACACGGCCATACTCACCCAGCTATCAGTTATTACCGCCGGGTGAGTATCGCCGTGTCTCTTTTATTTACACGGGAGTGCGTATCTTTTGTTCGTGTTTATAGCCGATAGTTCATAGATTAGTAGCTCGCGGTGAGACCAGTGCCTAAAACCTGCGTGACTCAGGCGACCGTAACCATGGCAATAACAGACAGAAAAAAGTTGATTCACCCACCTATACATTTCAAATTGATCTTGGAACAAATGCTTGTAAGTTGCATATCATGAATTACCGATTACCATTGTAAACATATTACTAAAACCCTTTCCAGAGTCCGCTGGCTAATCATCGACGAAGCCGACAAACTCTTCGAAGGTTCCGCCGACGACCAATCCGACTTCAGACAGCAAATGGAACAGATATTAGCAGCCTGCGGCGGTAAACAGCGGCGTATAGCCATGTTTAGTGCCACACACACTCCTTCTGTGGCGAAGTGGTGTCGACATCATATGAGAGGACTCATTAATGTTACTGTGGGGCAGAGGTGAGTTAACATTACTACTTTTCTGGTTACTTCTGGGGCAGAAGCGAGTTAACATTACTACTTTTTCTGTTAAAGGACAAGCTACATTGCTAGTCACTGTAGTAGTGTATAGACAGCAAATGGAACAGATATTAACAGGTTGATACTAGCCATTTAGTACGGTCAAATCGTACATTAAACTCGCAAAACATGTAGTAAAGCTGCATTTTTGGTATGTTATTTAGACACCATAGGGCAGTATAAAACCACATTTTGCAAGCAAAAAAAAGTTGTGCTAGCTGCATTATACGTGAAAAACTGTGAAATTTACTGTCTATTTTTAGTTTCTGATTTTTATAAAAAAAGCCTTACGTTTTTTGAAAATATATATCAGGTAACGTTTAAAGATGAATGAATTTGTAACAAGATGAGATAACATGCATTACTGTAGGTCTTATAGTTTCAGAGATTCAAGACTCCAAATAGTACCCTGTTTTGTAAACTAGATAAAATGTTGAGTTTTGCTAACGTTTTTGGTTTAATATCGCCTTACCTAATTATGCTACGAAAAACATGAAATAATTATCTTATAGCGCAATTAATATTCTTTCATTTAAGGGTAAAATCAGGTCAGTAAACTTTGTAATTGAAACTAAAAACGCGAAATTCAAAAAGCAGGAGGTCCGCTATCTAAGTTTTTCATACAAATGGCAAGTCGTGTTGCAAAGCTGCAATTTTAGTATATTATATAGGCCCTATAAGGACGTACAAAAATGCATATTACAAGAAAATCAAAAAAGGAATTTCGGCATAGGATGAAAAAAACTGAAAAAATATTGGACTTATTTTACTTTTTGACGTTTAATTAAAAAACTATTCTCTTTTTGATACTAATTGCTACAAAACTTAGAAAGAATATTAAATTTGAAAGGACTTGAGCTACCTTGCATTACCCTAAATTATATAGATTTAGAGATACGACATTTCAAAATGTGCCCTTCATTAAGTTAAGAAAATAAATGCATGTTTTGAAGCCTCGTATACCCCCAACTATAAGACTTACAGTAATTGTTATCGGCTCAATTTGTTCCAAATTTTATGTTGTTATTATCTACAATTACTTTTTTTTCTTAGCGCGAAAGTTTTGCCAATATTTAGTGAATAGCTTTAACGTAACCTAAAATTTGTTTATGTTTTGATAAAAGGCCACTTTATGAAATGTCGTATCTCAAAATATATATAACTTACGGTGATGCAACGTAGCTCAAATCCTTTCAAATTTAATGTTCTTTCTTAGTTTTATAGCAATCAGTATCAAAAAAATAATAGATTTTTAGTTAAACGTCAAAAACTAAAACAAGTGCGAATTTTTTTCCGTTTTTTAAGTCCTATGCCCAAATTATTTTTTTGTTTTTCTTTTAATATGCATTTTCGTATATATCTATAAGGCCTTTATAATATCCCAAAATTGCGGCTTTGCAGCTCGACTTGCGATTTGTATGAAAAACTTAGATAGCGAGCCTCCTGCCTTTGGAATTTCGGGTTTATACTTTCAACTACAAAGTTCCCTGACTTAATTTTACCCTTAAATTAAAGAATATTAAGTGCGCTATAAGGTCATTATTAGACCCCGGTATCGGAGGTGCAAAATGGTAGCTGTCAAGTTCTTAGGGATGGGGTAAAAATATTTGTGATGTCGATAATTAAAGTTACATATCGATAATTTTCCTTTACCATAATAATAAGCTAAGACTTTAATTAAACGCACCTATTTATGATATAAACTAGGATATATCATTACAAAATCAACAAAATATTTATTTAATGTTATGTAACATCGCCATACTTTTTATTGAGGCAATTGTCGATGAACCTTCTGAAGTTTGGGTTTTCGAATTTGGTCCAAAGTATGTTACAACTGACGAAAAACTTAAGCAGATCTCGGTTACAGTTTAATTGATTTTTTTTCTTTTTTTATGAGTGATTTCATACAAGTAATCGAATATCCTTTATTAAATAATGAATATTAGTAGAACATACGTTGTTGATTTTCTCTTGATGGCAAATCGACTCCATGTGCTTTTTTATATTCCAACATCTGGAAATGATGTGTATTCTGCAAATTGTATATTAAATGTTTTTCATTCATTTTTGAAGTTCAGGGTGTTCAGCATGAAGTGATTTCTATTGTATAAAATATATTAGGCGAATAGACTCGTAAACACGGCTAAATAATCGAAGACATCGTTGTAAGATGACTTTGACTATCTATTGACATGTGGGGGTCGAGTGTATAACACCCACAAATCAGAAGGCGTGTTATTTTGTTATTTACAAGTATATTTACAGATAATTTACAATTATTAGTTTACAATTCGTTAGTAGATAATCACCACAATATTGCTAGGATTTTAACGGAACAGACACTCTGACAGCAATGTTGTTCGTTTCGTTGCCATGGCAACGGCCGCTCAGCGCGCCTGCGCGCGGACTTAGCACATTCACGTAGGCATGTAGTGTGGTAGGTCACCACAAATATCTCAAGAGTTTTTATTCAATGTTGTGCAACTCGAAACATAATAAATGTAATAGCAACCAGAGATTTGTATTGTAATAGTAATTATGTATATATTAAATGTTAATTATTATCATAGATCCCGAAAAAAGGTATACAAATAAATGGTCCTTGTACAGTAGGGTTCAAAATTGCATGGACAGTTTATCAATGAATTCATTCATAAATTGTCCATGCAATTCTAAACGCCACTGTACATACAAAAAAATAATTGTACAAAAAATCGAGTATCGATATCGACATTACGAAATGTATTTACCTATCCCTAAGTAAGAACTTGACAGCTATCATTTTACACCTCCGATACCGGGGTCTAGTCATTATTGCATGTTTTTCGTAGCATAATTAGGTGAAGCGATAGGTATTAAGTCGAAAACGTTAGCAAAACACAACATTTTATCTAGTTTACAAAAAGGGGTACTTTTTAAAGTCTCGAATCTCTGAAACTGTAAGACCTATAGTAATGCATGTTAGCTCAACTTGTTGGAAATTTATTAGTCTTTAAACGTTTATTTACATATGATATCAAAAAACGTAAGGTTTTTTAAATAAAAATCAGAAACTAAAAAATGGCCGTAAATTTCGCAGTTTTTCACGTACTACCCAGCTAGCACAACTTTTTTTTGCTTGCAAAATATGGTTTTATACTGTCCTATGGTGTCTAAACACCATACCAAAAATGCAGCGATACTACTTGATTTGCGAGTTTAGGGTAAAATTATATACGATTTGACCGTACTAATTTTATTCTACTTTTTGTCTTTAAATTCGGTGCACACTAGCCATCTTAACAGGTTCTGTAGTCTTAATATTACTCATAAGTGAATACTGTAGGCTGTATAAAGCAAATGGAATAGATATTAGCAGCCTGCGGCGGTAAACAGATGCGTATAGCCATGTTCAGTGCCACACACACCCCTGCTGTGGCGAAGTAGTGTAGGCATCATATGAGGGGGCAGAGGTGAGGTAACCTCTCTACATTTTGGTGGCAGTAGCAGTACTAGGTGAAATCTTTTACATGATACAAAATCATACTTTCTGGATCTACTCACGATTACAGCTAAGTTTTACTATGGGTCCATCTTTGAAAAAGTTACCACAAATTTACATCTCCATACAAATTGTGAAACCGGCTGTCGCTAGTTACAATCGAGTTGTCATTAATATGTAAACAATTACCCATACTGATCTCTTTCAAATGCACTCGACTGTAGTAGTTATAATTGTAAAAATACATATTAATGCACTCGATTGTAGTAATTATATTGACCAGAATACAAATACAATACAAAAAAAAATGGTCTAAGAGATCAGTGTCGAGCCATTATTGATTCTAAAATAATACTGAACGTATTGTGAAAACACAAATCAAATTATTTATCAACTAAATATTTTGATTTGTACTTTCTATTTATTTGGTATATGTCATCTAATATTTATAATCTAAAATAATAGTTATTATTTTTGTTTTTCAGAAATGCAGCCACAACCCTGGTAGACCAAGAACTATTGTACTGCGGCAACGAGAATGGAAAACTGGTGGCGTTCAGACAATTGGTACAGCAAGGACTCAAACCTCCGGTATTAGGTACTTGTCCATTTTTTTCAAAGTTCCACTCCACTTTGTCAGCCTCCGTAGCCTAGTTGGTAGTGACCCTGCCTACGAAGCTGAAGGTTCCTGGTTCGAATCCCGGCGAGGGCATTATTTGTGTAACTATTTATCACGAATATTTGTTCCTTGGTCATGGCTGTCTATGTATTTAAGTATCGATATGTATCTATCTATTATTATATGTCGTCGCTTGGTAAGTTGGTACCCACATCACAAGCCTTAATTGAGCTCACCGTGGGACTAGGTCAATTCGTGTAAGATGTCCCAAAATATTGAAAAAAAATTAGGTTTATTGATATTGATTTTTTTTTATTTGGAACTTTTAATATGATCTCCACTCAGAATTGCGAGCTCTTTCGATTCTGATAGGAGATTTTTTTTCTAAGGTTTTTCCCATTACGTTACTATTTTGTGACGGCGGTAACGGGATGGAAAGTTCGAAAAATGTATGTAAAGTTTGATACAACAATGTCTCTTACTAGGATCGAAAGAATTTTGTGACGTCACGTTTGAGTACCTAGGTACTGCGAAATGATCTACTCTTTTAAGTTCTTTTCAATTTATTAAAAAGAAGTTCTGAACAAAAATCACTGCAATCTACATCTTAGTAATCATTTCTTCGTGTATTATGTCGTGCATAATGTTAAATAATTTATTTTAACTGCAGTCATAACAGTCATCATCCCTATTGTGTACAAATTATTTCAGAACTGCTGATAAATGTTGTACATTGAATTATCAATTTCAGTGTTCGTACAGAGCAAAGAGCGAGCGAAACAGTTATTTAAAGAGCTCATATACGATGGTATCAATGTGGACGTCATACACGCAGATAGGACTCAGACACAGGTAATTAAATAACATTTTCTGCCCTCCGGCCGGCAAACAGCACTTTTCCGGCCGCTGCGCTAAACTAAGTTCCCGCCTGCCGCAGAAAAATAGTATACACACCTCGGCCGTTAAATGGGAAAGCTTCGGATCACATGTTTGTGGGCTTCGGCTTCGCCTCTGCCTACAATTACACGTCATCCGAGGCATTTCCCACTTAAACGGCCTTGGCATGTAATCTACTATTATTAAGTATTACTTTCGCCGTATGGTGACGGCAGTAAGAATACATTTGTCACCACCCCACCCCAACTACTCCTGCGGGTGTCGTAGCGTTGAAATTTTCCAGATTAAATCCCGATTCTTTCCAAACAGTCGTTTTTTTCCAGATTTTTTCGAAAAAATGAATGAAAGTTTCCACTATAATTTTTAACTCTAAACCAATGCGAATTTCTAATTTTCACTTTGACCAGGATAACGCGATGTCATCGAGAAAAGTCAATTGAAATAGACGGCAAGGAGTGACAGTGACATTGATTATTTCTGTAAAAACCAGAAAAAAGCGAAAAAAAAAACAAAATGTTCATAATTATATTGTCAGCCTCCGTAGCCTAGTTGGTAGTGACCCTGCCTACGAAGCTGGAGATTCCGGGTTCGAATCCCGGCGAGGGCATTCTTTGTGTATTTATTTATCACAAATGTTTGTTCCTTGGTCATGGCTGTCTATGTATTTAAGTATCTATATGTATCTAACTATTATATATAGTACCCACATCACAAGCATTAATTGAGCTTAATACCGATAAAGTAGGTATTATTTATTTCAAGTGTAAATGTACTACTTTTGAAGTTATTTGTACATGATTAAAATGATTGACGACTAATGATTAATATTTAACAATACAACTATTTTGGATCACCCTAAATGGAGCGTGACGTCAAATTGATGTCATCGGCATGAAAATTACGGGCCCTGTTTATCAGACTACGGCGGTCTAAAGGTTAATTTTTCATAAAATTTTAAGGAAAATATCATTTAATTTATTATATTTTTTTCTAACATACTCAATTCAGCCTTCAGTAAAGAATGTATATTTTTTAGCACTAAAGCCTTAGTAAAAAATACATCGAGGGTTGCCTGGTGAAACGCAAAGTCAACAAAACCTGTTTCTGAAATACAATTTCAAGACGCACGGCCGGGTTCCATTCTTACTTGGTAGATATTCCATTTATTCGCACGAAGCGCTTCGCGTCTTCTTTTCTTATGCGTACTGCCAAGGAGTGGAATTCCCTGCCGGCGTCTATATTTCCGAGATCATATAACCCGTCAACCTTCAAGTCAAGAGTGAATAGGCACCTTCTGCGGAAAGTAAAAAAAATTGAGTACATTACTGCAGACGCCGGGAAAGATGGGCTTACCGGCTGAGTAGGTATGGACAGTGATACGAAGCGGGTAAGCCCATTTCACGGCGAGGCATGTATAGTACTTTTCTCAAACATATGCAATGAAATAAAAAATACGAAAAAAAAAAAAAAAAAACAGAATTTAGCTGTTTAGCCTGTTAATGAAAACCGACGCCATGTTTAAAAAAAAATTACTTACCGGCCTAGGCCGTTAAATTCGTATGAATATCCTTTACTATTATCTCGAGGTCATCCGCCTGCAACGTCATACTTTAAAGCATATTGTGACGACATAATGACAACATTTCATTGCATGATTGAGAAAAAAAACTATATGACACTTACGTGAGGTTGCCATTTCAATGAAACATTATCTCGACTTATCGGGTTTCACAGGCAACCCTCGATATATTTTGTTACTAAGGTATTAGTGGTAAGTAATCGTTGTCACCTGCGCGTTGCTTCCAGCGAGACAACGTGGTCCGCAGCTTCCGCGTGGGCCGCGTGTGGGTACTCATCTGCACGGAGCTGATGGGTCGCGGGATCGACTTCCGGGGGGTCAACCTGGTCATTAACTATGACTTTCCCCCCTCCGCTATAGCCTATATACACAGGTGAGTGTCTAATTTTGAAATTTGACCATAATAGTACATTTCGATGCAAGTGCAAAACATTTTTTTTTCGACGAGGGTGACAATCACTCGAGTTAAATAGTACATTTCCTAACTAATGCGGGAAAACTTTTTTCGGCGAGGGTGAAAATTGAAGCCCGAGTGAAACGAGGGCGACAATCACCCGAGTTAAAAAAAAGTTTTTGCACGTGTAAGGGACGATTTTTTTCATAACAAGTGCGTGAAAAAAATAAATTGCCGCGCGCGAAGCATGCGCAAAGTTCGTTTTTCGCACTAGTTAGGAAAAATATGTTTTTTTTTTCTAGCAGTTTTCTGACATCAAACGTGCCTATTTTGCGTAGTCCCAAAGCTGATGGTGGTATACTTGTTAGGAGCTTCACAAGTGCTTTACGGTGAAGGAAAACATCGTGAGGAAACCTGCATAAACCTGCGGAGTAATTCAAGGGTGTATGTGAAGTCCCAGACATACAAATGGCCAGAATACAACAACAACAACAACAACTTAAAATTATATTCCATTAAAAACAAAGATATCGAAGTTGTGCCAAAGGGTCCTCACTCAGCTTGTTGTCACGTAGTGCACCGCAGGGCACACTACGCAACGCTGATATTCAGTGAGGCCCGTAACTATATACGAAGTACGATATCTTTAGGAATTCAAACTTCATCCGCGTTTTTACATACAACTTTTACACCATCTAGCCTTCCAAAGAGCAGGTCCCATCTAGGTTTATGTACACATGGATAGTTTATAATACAGGGTGGCCCATTCAAATCGGTCAGTATGGGAAAGTCCGAAACTATAAGACATACGAAAATTTGTTCTTAGTAACCATGCCACCGATTTTGATAAAAAGAAAAACTGCATTCATACATTTAAAAAAAAACACTGTACCCAGCTAGGGAATCGAACCCGGTTGTTTTGAAAAAATAAACTTACACTATTTCAGTCATTTCTGTTCAGATATCGTTTGTGTAGGTCTTAAGCAGTAAATGTCTCTAAGAAACATGATATCTAAAATGAATTGAATTCATTGTTTTCACGTACTTAAATTTATTTTACTAGGTGTTTATTGTACAAATCTTAAGAAAAAAAGTGTTTTTTTGTTTTCATATTTATCAACGCAGTTTTCCTTATTATTAAAATCGATGACATGGTTTCTAAGAACAGATCTTCGTATGTTTTATAGTTTCAGACTTTCCCATACTGACCGATTTGAATGGGCCGCCCTGTATACTAAACTTAAAACCTAATCAAATTAACAATATACGCGTAAAAATAACAAACAGAAAACGTACATACCGGAAACTAAAAATAACTTATAATTTAACCCCCTTATTCATAAACGTTTGCTAAATTAACAAGCCGCTAATACTTGTTTGTCCCTTTTGCTCTTATGGACACATTGTTAAGACCGAAAGGGACAAACAATTATTAGCGGCTTGTTAAGTTAACAGACATTTGTGAATTGGTGTGTGTTTAAACATGTTTCAATGTTTCCAGAATCGGTCGCGCCGGCAGAGCGGGACAGAAGGGTCGCGCCATCACATTCTTCACTCAAGACGATGTTGCAAATCTTAGAAGGTATTTTTTTGTATTTTCTGTCTTCAAAACATAATTAAGGATTATCATGAAAATTGTATGGTCTAATAGGTATCAATTGGGTGAATCAATTTTTTTCTGTCTGTTATTGCCATGGTTACGGTCGCCTGAGTCACGCTGGTTTTATGCAAAATTATGCTACTTAATTTATGCAAACATGCATTTTGCTGGTGTTAATAAAACCTTTTCTTGATGGGACTACATACTATAGTACTGTAATAACCTAAGTACTATAATAACTAATACCTATTATGCTATAGTACTATAATATAATATACTCGTATTATAGTCCATGTTCGTAGATGTCCCATCAAGGAAAGGTTTTATTAACACCAGAAAAATGCATGTTTGTATTGTTTAAGTATCATAATTATGCATAAAACCAGCGTGACTCAGGCGACCGTAACCATGGTAATAACAGACAGAAAAAAGTTGATTCACCCAATGAATAATACCGTAAAATATGTGTTCTTTTTGTAGTTGTCCCATAAGTTTTTCCACAAAATAATGTATGAGAATTATTCATTAAAAAAAATCTGTCCCTAGTCATCTATAAAAATGTTGAGATTCAAATACAAAACCACATATTTTTTTTTGATTTGAAAACTATTAACTATTAGGTACAGTCGACGTGAAAGATATCATTACGGTTTAGGTGCCAAAAATATATTTACACGACCTTAATGTCAAGGCAATAAAGTCGTGTAAATATATTTTTGGTTCTTAAACCGTAATGATATCTTTGACGTCGACTGTACCTATACGGCATTTATTGTGGAATAAATCAAATTATTTTGTGTTTTTTGAGTTGTGTTTTTAAGTACACATTTGAGATGTCATATACCAAAGAAAAAATCTGTAAACAACTTAACTTAACGTCAACCTTCAATATTTATTTGACTTGACTTAACTTACATTGAATTCCAGTATCGCATCAGTGATGAAGCAGTCTGGCTGCGTCGTTCCAGACTATATGTTGGCGTTAAAACAAAACCCGAATAAGAGGAAAAAGCTAGCCAAAAAAGCCCCCCGGAGAGACGAGATATCCACCATTTTGGGCAAACGGCCTGACAAGTGAGTACAAGTCTTACAGATAAATTCACGAAAGCTGGCACGAATGGATTGATTAAGTGATAGAAAGTATAAATATTAGATGTCATATACCAAAGAAAAACGACCAAGATCACCCATGTCCGAGGTGGGGATCGAACCCACGTACTCAGCTTTCGCGGCTGATGCCTGTACCCCTCGGCCACTATTATATAGTATTAAGTAGTGTGACTACTGGAGAAAAATTAAAAGTACAAATCAAAATATTTAGTTAATAAATAATTTGATTTGTGTTTTCGCAATATGTTTGATAGAAAGTATCTATGTGTGGATGTCAAAATGACAGTAGATACAGGTTGGTATTATCAAACCGGAATCAGAACGGGATTCGAAAGTACTGTTGACACAACAATTGACACAATATTTATCAATAAAAGAGTTGTCTGTAGATCTCGCGAGTGATTAATTAATCTATTGTCTGTAAGTCTCTGAACATAAACTACAAATATATTGATTTAACTATAAATATATCCTAGATTGACTTTACACTGTCGTGTCAACAGTACTTTCAAATCCCGTTCTAATCGCGGTTTGATAATATAGGACGACCACATACACACAATGATAGCTGTCATTCATTTCATTAATTCCATTCGTTCCAGCTTTCGTGAATTTACCTGTAGACAAGGCCCATCCATTCTTATTTGTCAGCCTCCGTAGCCTAGTTGGTAGTGACCCTGCCTACGAAGCTGAAGGTTCCGGGTTCGAATCCCGGAGAGGACATTATTTGTGTATTTATTTATCACAAATATTTGTTCCTTGGTCATGGCTGTCTATTTATTTAAGTATCTATTTTTTTTATACCACGTCGGTGGCAAACAAGCATACGGCCCGCTTGATGGAAAGCAGTCACCGTAGCCTATGGGCGCTTGCAACCCCCAGGGGTGTCACATGCGCGTTGCCGACCCAATAAAAACTTGTACACTCCTCTTTTGAAGAACCCCATACTGTAGTCCAACGGGAAAACCTATATATTATACAGGGTGTAATCGATAAGTGTTTACAGGGCATAATTCCGTAAATCACATAATTGGTATAATTTTACTCGTTGGGTAACGTACTTTCGGTATCACTTAAAAGTTTCTGATATCTCTCATATTTACGGAATTATGGTCTGTAAACACTTATCGATTACACCCTGTATTTATTTACTTATGATTTTATTTATTATATTCAACGGAAGCGGTAATGGCTTAGTGATTTAAATTAAACGTTTGACTTTAAATCCGGAGGTCGTGGGTTCAAATCCTGGCTCGTACCAATGAGTTTTTTCGAAACTTATATGTACAGAAAGTACAGAATATCAGATGATATTTACCATTAGCTTTCGGTGAAGGAAAACATCGTGAGGAAACCTGCACACATCCGCGAAGAAATTCAAAGGTGTATGTGAAGTTCCCAACCCGCTTAGGCCTAGCGTGGGGAGTATAGCCCAATCCCTCTCATATAATAAGAGGAGGCCTGTGCCCAGCAGTGGGATATTATATAGGCTAAAATATTATTATTTATGTATATTATATTTTGCCGTGTGGTGACGGCAGAACAAATACATTTGTCACCACCCCAACTCCTCCTGCGGGTGTCGTAAGAGTCGACTAAGGGATTGAAGTGTCACTGACCATTATTTGATAAAAGATTGATGATGGGCAGCAGCGTCATCATAGTGGACACATTACTGCGATCGCCAATCCGCTTGCCCAGTGTGGCGATTATGGACATTTACCTCCTAATGCGTCTATACGCATAATTAATAGGAGAGGCCTACGTCCAGCAGTGGACTATCACAGGCTAATATTCAACTATGTATAAGGATGAATACATTTTTTTGTCTCTTATTGCCATGGTTACGGTCTCCTGAGTCTGTTAATTCATCTATGGTTACAATATGTTTTATTCACAGGAGGAAACTAGATAACGACAAGGATTCAAAAGATGACAAGAAAAACAAAGAAAACAAAAACGCAAAGAGGAGAAAGATAGAGAAATCGACAGAGAAAGGTGAACACACTAACAAGAAAGGACATAAAATGGGCAAGAAAAACAAAAATAAGAAGATAAATGTCAAAAACAATAAAAAGAAAACCATAGTTCATAAAAAAGTTAAATAGGTTCCATGTTATGTTTAAGATATTGTTATTTATAAGGAAATAAACAATAAAAAAAATCTTGGTGTTTTATACAAAAATTAAACAAGTAGAAAAACTAACCCTTTTATTGGTCATAGACATAAAACTAAACCCATACAAAATATACAGTCTTCATTGCATTTATATACATACATTATACTTATAGCCTTTATAATGATAAATTCAGCGAATATTTTTCAATATGGCACCCATTTCCAATGACAAGCCGATTCGCAGTTTAGCGTTTTTTAAAATATGTAGGTACATTATATAATCTTCAAAATATATAATTGTTGGACTTCTGTACTCGGTCTCCCCGCTATTATAGTAATTACGACACAAGTGCGAAAAACAGGAAATCCATAACGAGTGGCGAGGTTTCGGTAAAACACGATCGAGGGTGTTTTAAAACATCGCCACTCGTTTCGAATTTCATGTTTTCGCACTTGTGTCGTAATGTACTATATCGAACCTATTCGCGTCGGGCTTTGACCGAGGGTACTCCGGACGAGGACCCTCTTGATGGGTCGAAACACGTCAAGCAATCATCAACTTAACCCTTCGTATGTCTAAGCACTGATCAGTGACGAGGAAACTATTAGAAAAAAATATTCGCGACACACGAGGGGTTAAATACGTGAGTAACCCGGTTCGATAAAGCGACATTTTCATACATCCCTAAAAACATTTTATGTTTTCCGACATTTTCAACGCTACTCTTAACCAACTCATTTTATGCATAAGGCGTGAAGTAAAATGAGACTAAAGAGTCAATATTTAGAAGACTGTACCAAAATGTACACTTTTTAAAAAACGCATTATATTATGGGTGAAACAAACTGCATTCCAACTGCAATGTGCATGGAAAACTGCAGTCGAGTGCAGTTTGTTCCAGCCCTAGAACTAAAGCTAAGTTACGCTTAACTATGTCTTAGGTCTTAGTTATTATTTAGCCTCTTAGAATCTCCTAATTGGTCCATGAAGCAGCGAACATGAAGCGTAGCATACATAATAGGATTAATAGGCATGATGACTGGCAAGTAAAATCAGCATCTTTTTTCGAACTGTCAAAACGATCACCACTATGGAATTTTATATGAAATACACAAAAGTGACGTCACGTTTGAGTACTGCCAAATGACCTACTCTTTTAAGTTCTTTTCAATTTATTAAATAGAAGTTCTGTACAAAAATTACTGCAATCTACATCTTAGTAATAATTTCTTCGTGTATTACCTATGTCGTGCATAATATTAAATAATTTATTTTAACTACCTACAGTCATCATCCCTATTATACCGGAAGTACATTTTATTGTGTGTAACGATGCAAAAGTGCTTGTAGTTATGCGTACTTGAATAAAGAATCGTTTTGACGTTTTTATCATACATACAAGGTAGGTACAGTCGAGTTCATAAATATATGAGCAAATCCAAGGCTTCAAAAATAAATGAGAATAGAAAACTACATTATGCATCTGAACAGACTCACCAATCAAAAATATGTATACATATTACCTGTCATATTAATCTGAACATGTGTCGCATTAATATGTAAGTAAAATAAATAGTCATAGTAGATGACACACAGCCTGCGTGGCGTGCACTTCTCACCCTGTATGACACGGCCTTTAGTAGTGTTAGTTTTAGTAACACCACTACAAAATGTAATTGGATGAACCAACTTTTTTCAGTCTGTTATTGCCATGGTTACGGTCGCCTGAGTCACGCTGGTTTTATGCAAAATTGTAGGTAACACTTAAACTATGCATTCATACATTTTTCTGGTGTTAATAAGACCTTTCCTTTATGTGCCACCTACAAACGTGCACTGCATGCATGCTTGCATAATTTAAGTAGCATAATTTTGAATAAAACCAGCGTGACTCTGGCGACCGTAACCATGGCATGAACAGACAGAAAAAAGTTGATTCACCCAATTCCAAGCACTTCAATATTTATTTGTAGGAGAAAATATAAATGAAAATTCCTCTTAATAAGAATTATATCGATAGGTACTTTTTTTTAGATAGGTACATATTCCAATAATTATAAACCGCATAAACAAAACACAGCATTTCTGCTTTGCAAAAAGCAAGTAAACCAAACATTTTATAAATAATGGTTATAGGTATTTTCCGTTGATTTTAAACTAAATTAAAACAAAAAAATACTTTGTCGCTTACCATAAGGACGAAATTTGCTTGTATCTTCATAAGATTTACATATCATAAATATATCTGCATAAATCGGGAGCGTAGGGCGCTGGCAGTGCGTAGTAATATGCTTGCCCGTAGGTTTGCTCGATGTACTAATGAAGTTAAAAGTGTTAAAACCACGCTATTTAAAGCCTATAGTCAATCTTTTTACTCGGGCAGCCTATGGGTAAGATACACAAAAAGAGCGCACAGCGTCCTTCGCGTCCAGTACAATAACGGCTTCAGGATGTTAATGGGTTTGCCTAGTAGGTGTAGCGCCTCAGGAATGTTTACGGAGGCACGCATTGACACCTTTGAAGCCGTTATTCGAAAAAGATCTCGTCTTTATTGAGTCGGGTGAGAGCGAGCTCTAATAGTATTCTTGCAGAGATCGCAGGAAGGTATGACTGCTACATTTTTATGTTTTGAGCAAGTCAACTTAAGGTCATAGCCCAATTTGAAATTTAAGTAGGTAGTATTTATTGTATATAGTTATAACATTAATGTAAGTCACTAACATAGATTAAGCTGTACTAACAAACTATGGATTGTACTGAGTCCGAAATAAAGTTATTATTATTATATCTAAGCCTCCTTACGACAAGCGACGAAGTTGGACGTACTAAATAGGCTCGCAAATAATTTTTGACAAGAGATTCTTCACAAAATAATGGCAATTCATAATATTATACATAATCAGTAAAAAAACTTGCATGTGCAGAGTTCAACAACAATTGTGCGAGCGTATTAATATCACAAATATATAAGAAAAAAAATACATGGTTGACCAATCCTTTACAGAAAAAAAATCATTGTTAACACTCTGTACAAAATATATTACTAAAGTCGGGTTAAATTAGCCCTAGGGACGAACATTTCCCGCACGAAAAAACCGATTCGATTGACTTAAACTGAAATAAATATAAAATGGCATCAAAAGCTGTATCAATAGTATTTTACTAACATCGTTTAGTATGTTAATAAAATAATATTGACTTAACTTAATTACAAATTTGCCGTAATTGATTTTGGCCATTGGATGGGCAATGTTACCCTCTATCGATTTACGATATTTTTGTTTAGGAATAGGTATTCTTAATAAATATATACCTACATATGTATTAATCATATCATAATCATAAGGCATCGTAGGAAGATTGATTTCAAATTTTTTTAGTCAGCGAATACATACAGACGCCGTCAAATATTTCGGAGCGGCAACGGTGCTCAAAAATATCTGAACATACACATTTATATACATATAGAATATTACAATGACTTTAACAACACATAATTTACATATTGACACAATTTAAAAATAAAATCACCTCTAATGTGCTTAGCTGCAGTTTTAAAGCAATAAGTAGCCCCTAAAAAGCAGTAAGGTCCATGAAAACACTTAAAAAAGTTCAGCCTTCGGTTTCCAAAACACTGTTCCATCAATACCTACACATAGAAATCCATAATACCAAAAGGTATTTAGAAACAGATAAAAAAATCGTCTTTTGTCAAAAATACGGCACTGAGATGTAGAACTAATAGCTTCTTAATTCTCTGTCTCACTAACAGTAACAACAAAAATGACAAAAAGCCATCAAACTCTTGGACCCGCCAAAAGTAATCCGCCAATCACATCACAGAATATCCACCAATCACAGCGCACCACATCACTCGCACAGCCAATCACAAGGCAGCCGCGGCATTTTATTCGCCGGCCACGGCAAATAACCTGCCGTTTTGAAGATCCAGTAATCGTATGACACTTTGCTTATTAGAAGTACGAGAACTAGTACTTCTAAAGTGATTATGTAATAGATGTAATCCGTCCAGTCACGTGGGGTATGACAGACTTGGAATTCTTTCAGTTCGACGACGGAACCCAAGCCGTCTTCGCAGTAGAGTTCTTTGTAGTCTTGGACGGTCTTTGAGACTTCTATTAGCCATGGCTGAAAAATAAAATAATCATGACATAATTACAAAACACAGACAACATTTTACAGATTAAAATCGTCTTCGAATCGGCATTATTTCTGACAAATATTTTGTTTCTTAGGTCATGTCTGTCTATGTATTTAAGTATCTGTATGTATCTATCTATTATATATACCTATTGTCGCCTGGTAGGGGAGACCTAGGAGAGTTGACACAAATTTTACATATCCACGCATAACTTCTTTATTATACAAGCTATAAGAACATAATCAACATTATTAGAAAGGAAATTTCATAATCTAATTATAAATGTCAATTTGAAAAGTAATAAGTCATTTGAAGGTAGCAAAAACATCGATATTCTAGAACAAGTCAGGTTGTTTCAACCCTCCTAGTACCGAGATAAGTTGAAACAGGTACCTGGGTAAGGTGAACAAAAATAAAAATTAAAGTTTTAAGATAATTATAACGACAGTTTTGGCAATAATCGTATTTATTTTACTAAAACACTTTACTAAAATAACTTTGAGGTCAAATATTATAAATATACTAACAAAAATATGTTTTTTTTTTATAAGAATAATAAGGCACCTTCATTGTACGACTGTGAGTATACATTTGGTTTTTTCTGACCTATATTATAATAATTCAGGTCCTATATAGTTAAATAAGTTTGAGTCTTTTGCATACTAAAGTTATCCATAATTACATCAACGTTAAGACACTAAATGAGATTGATTAAACATTAAAATTGTAAGTCTTCTCTTTTCAGGAAAGAAAAAAATTAAATAAATCTAACTAAAATAATCCAACTTAACTCCTTATGGTAATTGATAGTGTTACTAACAAAAACCACAGAATATCAATATATCTAACTAGGTATAACAAAATGCAACGTAATAAAGAATTAGATTTAATTAACCAGGCCAACAGTTTGAGTTTATATATGTAGTCCAGTTCACCATTATGTTCATTTTGCATGTGCCCAGCCCTTGCAATCCAAAAAAACTATTTTTTATATTTTTTTGGTCTACTGTTTTTATATGGCTCTAAGCAACACATACATAAACAATCATTATCATTTTCATTCGCACTATTGCATTCCTCTTTATGTTTTTACCAGTCGTTTTACTATGCTCGATAGCTTTATTTTTCTCAATTGGCTTTGATTAATCTAATAATGGTTTATTAACGTTTCTTAGTTTCCTGTTTGCTTCTATTGCTTTAGGCACTCTGAAATACCAAATAAATATTTAGTCTATAAATTAACATCGAGGAGAGTTGCAACAAAGGAGGTTAGTTGAAACAAGCTGTTTCAACTTACCTTCCCTTCAAAATTAACGGCTTTTTTATATCTTAGCGATTATTACTAACAAGCGGTTTTCGTTTGGAAATAACATGTTTGAATATAAACATGTACTTAAATAGACGTTACAAATGATGTATACAAAGGGGATATTTCTAAACATAACACGTAAATAAACGGCATTGAAAAAATGGGTAAAAACATACTTTTCGCACAATTTTGAACACAGACGCTATAACTCCGCAACCGTTTGACCGGTGGCCATGGCGTGTACTGAAGAGTAGGTGGGAGGGAGAAAAGGGTTAGAACTGCGCTATTACCAGGTTTCTAATGCCTATAGTTCCTGAGATTTTGTCGTTGTGTCAACTTACCTTTGGTCTCCCCTACTCACGTCACAAGTGAGCTTACCGCGGGACTAGGTCGGTTTGTGTAAGATGTCCCAGGATATTTATTAGAACAAAAACAGAGCTACTTACTTTGATAACTTTCTCAGTATTACAATCGCAGTGAATGTAGTTGCCGCCGATCAGGAACGTATTGTACGAACCTGGGTTGTCGAACATGTTCGACAGCATGTACGTGTGGATCTGAAACGAACGAACCGTTAGTTTCCTTAGAATTTATCTTGCAGAATCTTGTCTACTATTCAGCGTTAGCACATCTTGTGTTTGACAGCAACTCGACGTTACCCGTCTCTACTATTCGATTGTATTGATTAAAAACCGGCCAAGTGCGAATCGGACTCGCGCGCGAATGATTCGGTACCACCACACCACACCACCATCAGCCTATGATAGTCCACTGCTGGACGTAGGCCTCTCCTATTAACTATTGACGCATTAGGAGGTAAATGCCCATAATCGCCACGCTGGGCAAGCGGATTGGCGATCGCAGTAATGTGTCCACTATGATGACGCTGCTGCCCATCATCAATCTTTTGTCAAATAATGGTCAGTGACACTTCAATCCCTTAGTCGACTCTTACGACACTCGCAGGAGGAGTTGGGGTGTTGACAAATGTATTCTTACTGCCGTCACCACACGGCTATCAGTCATATCACACACATAATACTTACTCCTCAATCATGGATGCTTTGTATTTAACACTCATTGCGGACGAGTGCTACGCGCTACTCTCGTAGCCGATCCCGTGATTTTTCCGCTTTGTAGCGAAAATGGACCTCCCACAGAGAACTCCCCTCGGGAGTTCCCTGCGCTCAAAGTGTTAAACTATTTATGTATCCATCTAAATATTTTATAGGATATTTCTATAGAACTTTCCTTTTTATACATTTTTGGTAACATAAAAGAAACTTTTCATATAAACATTTTAAGAAATGTGGTGAATCTTGCGTAAGTACCAATTTTTCAGTTGATTGAGTCTACCAGTACCAGCCTACCAGTTTTCATTAATATCGAAGACGTTATTCAAAACATTGTAATGTAATTTTTTTAACAGAAATGCTCAAAATAACCCGTAAGGAAAAACTCACATTCTTCAGTTTGTTATGCGTAATAGAAAACAACATAAAATTGTCAGCAAACTTGGTTCCCTCCAGCGGATTTATGTTTTCTATGTCATTGTAGTCCGCTATGAGCTGCTTCAGATGCTCGTACGAAGGGTCGTCGCCGACCGCTTCTAGGCTGGTTATCTGTAACAATCACAACAGCATCATCAGCGTATGATAGTCCACTGCTGGACGTAGGCCTCTCCTTTTAACTAAGCGTATAGACGCATTAGGAGGAAAATGCCCATAAGCGCCACGCTGCGTAAGCCAGTAATGTGTCCACTATGATGACGCTGCTGCCCATTATCAACATTTTATCAAATAATGGTCAGTGACACTTTAATCCTTTAGTCGACTCTTATGACACCCATGGTTTAGTCGACTCTTATGGCAGGAGGAGTTGGGGTGGTGACAAATGTACCTATATTGCCGTCACGACACGGCCGATAATCACAACATGGATTCTTTATTCAGTAGATAAACAAAATAAACACATAAAAAAACTCCTATAAATAACACTAAATGAAAACTAAATACCTAAACCTAAAATAATAATATATCTAAATAAATAAAATAATTAAAAAATTAAAAAACACGACTGCCGTTTTAAGCGAACTGAAAAGTAACAAATAATTCAGGTTAATTCTTGTCAGCGTATCTACATAATTATAGGCGCTTGTCTTTTTACTTACTATATTATGTTTCAGTTGCAGTCGGGGAACCTCCATATATTAATATTTTCCGTAATGAAAGGTTCCCCGACTGCAATCGAAACATAATATAGTAAGTAAAAAGACAAGCGCCTATAATTATGTAGATACGCTGACAAGAATTAACCTGAATTATTTGTTACTTTTCAGTTCGCTTAAAACGGCAGTCGTGTTTTTTAATTTTTTAATTATTTTATTTATTTGAAACCTTTTAGTGAATCTGGAGAGTGGAGAATCCTTAAAGTTGGATAGAATTTCAAAAACTGATTTCACAGAGTGCTGAAGCTTCGCTCCTGGGGTCCGAGGAGTTTCCATCCCGCTAATTTTGGGCGAAACCGAAGGGCACGCCACGCGAGGACTGGAACATTACTGGAATCAGTGTAAATCTATGTTGAGCGAGTCCAAAGAGCGAGCTTCAGGGTGGGAGGCCGAAAACTGAGCTCGCGGAGGCCCGAACCTTTACTTCGAGGGCCCAAGCATGTCGCTCGCAAATTTAAAGCGCGGCCGAAGGCCGAGCTGCGAAAAAATTGAACAGGCTTCTTCAAATTCCCCAGCTTCTAAAAACCCACATCCGCGTAGGGCCCAAGGCATGACGAGCGAACCCACATGCGAACCGTCCCTCTTAATTGATTTAATAATCAAACCGGAGGGCCCAACGTGCAACGGTTCGCTTCGAACTCCAACGGAGACTTAAAGCCGAGCTCCACGTAGAGACACGGCCAAAGCGTACGGCCAAAAGCGGCACTCAGAGGCGCGCCAGTTCACAAGGCTGGAGGCCGAGCCGCCAAAGCGCAGCACTACCACGTCAGCCGATGGAATAGTGTAACGTTAAATGGATCCGACGATCCTTTCGACAACCTGCAACAGGCCGTAGGACGTACTCCGCGTAGGGCCGAAGGCCCGAATCGTTCTTCAGAGAGGTGCTGGTTTGCGAGGCCAAAAGCTCTGGCCCGGACCACCGGAGCCAGAGGCACAGACTTTTACAGGGCCCAAGTGTCACTTGGAAGATATTTAAAGCAAGGCCGAAGAAGGGCCGAAGGCTTGGAGCGTAACTATCGGGGTGCTTCAAGCGCGAGCCCGATGATCGGAGGCCCGACGAACAAGCCCAAGTGGTACAGCCGTCCTTCTTAACTGCCTTAACAATCGAAGCCAGAGCCTAGCGCTACCACACTACGTGATGGAATAGTCTAACATGAAATCAAATCTGCGATCCGTAGACCCGACGATCATTTCCACACCCTGCGACGGCTTCCCCTAAAGGGGTGCCGGCTCGCAAGGCCAAGCTACCAGATCCCAGCGCTCCTTCGCTATACAATTGAAAAGTGTAGCATTAAAACGAATCTCAGTGCTGCAGGCCCGAAAAATCATTTCGAGAAAACCCGTCCAACCCTCATCTCACCAAAGGCAACGGCGGTACGGTCAAAACCGTGCCCCACCGTTTAGTGTTCCTCTCCAGCACCATGTGTCTGACTAAGCTCGTTTTCTAGTGACTTTGTTGTACCTATCAATCCTATCATGTGCATAATTACTAATTTGACACTTAACAAAAACTGTAGGCTCATATTTTGAATGAAAAAACCGGCCCACATAAATATCTCGTACACGATACGAGACATTTAATGTTAAGATATTTCAAATTTTAAATTTTATTCGCATCTCTTTCTCTTTACATCTCTTGTTATTATTATTATATTTCAATTTATTTAAAATCAATTTCATGTTTTTTTTTAATGTATGTTAGTAGATGTAGTAGTTGTAAGATGTACCATGATTTTTTGAAAAAATAATTCCCGCCAAGTTTCTTACCGGTTCTTCTTGGGTCAGCGGTGTAGGGTTCGAACCGGAAGTAGTTTTAATACCTAGACGATTCAAAAGAGTTTGTTGCTATTCCTATTTGAATAAAGAATGATTTGACTTTGACTTTATAATTTTTCCAGTATTTAAGTCGACACTTGTTTCCTA
The DNA here is from genome assembly GCA_025490895.1 of Thaumatotibia leucotreta. Taxonomy (NCBI): domain Eukaryota; kingdom Metazoa; phylum Arthropoda; class Insecta; order Lepidoptera; family Tortricidae; genus Thaumatotibia; species Thaumatotibia leucotreta. The sequence continues at coordinate 35,093 of JALPQI010009357.1, forward strand.
CTAATAATATTATGACGTATTATTGAGCTATTTCTTATTAATTACTTTCGAATCTAGTTTCTTATAACCGTTACTTTCGAACGGTTGGGACAACTGAGGCAGCTGTGGCAGCTTTTGGTAGTCATGTCATCATCAAACGTAATATGACAACTGCACTTGCCTATGAATTATTATCGGATCTAATGTATTAAATTGTTCAGATTCTATTGGAAATTAATATTAACACTGAAAAAAAAATATCGCCCGAAAGTCTATTTTGTATCGAAATCATGGGAGTGAACTTAAACTTTTGTATTGATATATCGTTTGATATACAGTACCGTAAAACACAATAAAACGCAATAAAACTTATATACTTGTATACAAGTATATAAGTTTTATTTGAAAAACTCATCGGTTACGAGCCGGGGATTGAACCCACGACCACTGCGTAGCAGCCGTGCGTTTTACCCCTTGACCACAAGCGCGTACATAGAATGTATCTGTTTCATACACACTTAGCGTTCAAAGAAGACGTGTCAACGGTGACAGCCCTGTCACGGCTTAGATATTGAAGAAAAACTTCAATAGTGCGATGTAGAACATTTCGAGTTTTCTCTTCAAACATATACATAAACATATAACTTGTATATATATTTACAATCTGCATACAAAATGCTTTAATTTGATACCCAAATCATAGCATTTAGATGACATATTATTCTTTGCGCTTTAATTGTATTTTAATGAATCTGGCTTTTCTAGAATAAGTAACAAAATTATAAGTTATATACATATTCATAATCGTGATTTGAAGCTCTTCATTTTGATACCAAACTCAATAGATTTCTTTCATTTTTATATTTTTCTGTTTAGATAATATTGGATTTTTAGGCCGCCATATTGACTTTAACGTGACGTCACATATCCTATGTTACCCGCGACGTCATGAGGATTCTAATGACACCTTACACTATTAAAAACGGTTAAGTGGTCACGAAGATCTGCGCGTTTAAAGAAAATATGAAACATACATAGGGGCTGAACACATATACTCTCCTTTTGGCAGTCGTGTAAAAATGGGGCCCGCTTGGCATGGGGCTTGGCAATTGTCGCTTTTTTTCACTCAAAATTTGGGTTTAGGGCAATGACAAAGACAAAAACTAATACGGACGGATTTTTATTTTGTTTTTTTTAATTTTCCAAATTTGTTTATTTTTCATAATTTTTCTACTCAGAATCGCGAGCTCTTTCGATCTTCATTGCAGAAAAAAGTGTCCCGAGAATTCCATACATTTTTTTGTCTTCCACTGAGTTACGGTCGAAGAAAGTGTATGAAAAATAGTAACTCAATGGAATTTTTTTTGGGACACCTTTTTATTTCTATCAGGATCGAAAGAGCTCGTGATTCTGAGTAGAAAAAATGTAAAAAAGTCTAAATTTGAAAAATTAAAAAAAAACTACAACAGAATAAAAATCCGCACATACTCACATTGTTATACGACACGTTGAGTTTCCAAGTGTTAGGAGGCAGGTCTGTCGGCATCTCCTTCAGGTGTCGCTGCGTGCAGTCCACTGTCACCATGTACTCCAAGTGCATCAGCTCTAAACGGTCCAGGAAACACGTGCAGTTTGCGTCCAGTGGCTTGATGTTGCGGCAGATATTCGTCAGCTGGAAGTTGGAATAATCATAATCATTTTATTGGTAAATAATTAATTTAATTTTCTCCAATATGCTCGGAAATGTTCGCATTAATGTAGCAAAAACGAAACGCGAAGTACCTTCTTATGTACCAGCTCAAATTAAAAAAAAAGATTTTCATTATTGTACAGTTTTTGCGGCCGCGAAATTGTACTAAAATCCATTAATGTATTGTTTTTTACTTCTTAAAAACTACTTTTGGACTTTGAAAAAAATGCATACAGCCAAATTCTAAAGCCACGACCAAACGCCTGGTCTGGATAGAGCGAGAGACGGCGATCAAATCTATGGCCGTCTCGTTCTATCATGAGTTACAAACGCCTCGGTGTGTCAGGTCGTGTAGGTACGGTTTAATGAAACCATAGATATCGTTACTATTTTTTATGAACGACCATGCATTAAAAAAAAGTTTAGGCGGGAATCATAAGAGATTTTTTCTTTTCAATTGTTATTCAATTTGCAAGAAGAATTACTTAATCGATTGTAATAAATTTTGTTTTATTCCCTTGCATGTTTGGAGAAAAGTCCTATATGTGCCTCGGACGGAAATAGAATTTCGTGGATTCGTATGTAATTGTCGGCCTCAGCTTCGCTTCGTCCGACAAAAAATACTCATCCACGAAATTCGCTTTCCCGGCCTCTGCAATAATGTACTATTAAACTTAAATTGCTGTGCACTTGGTGCTCCAGTAATATTACCGGGAAGGTGATTGTATATCTTTCGACCCATGACATGTGTAAGTTTTCGCGAGTTTGCGAGCTTGGTAGGCACTAGAGGCAACCTCGCAGCAGCGCTCGCGCTATGAAGTTTCAATCACACCTAAAACACGAAGCTTGGGTATCTATTAAGCTTACTTTACGAGCTCCAAAGGCATAGTCTATGCCTTTGGAGCTCGTAAAGTAAGCATAGACGCGTCGATCTCATATGAAGAACTAAATAATGACTGAATGGCTGGCAGAAATAGAAGGTACAAAAAGACAGAACACTGTTTCTTGGGTTACCTAAATAGATCCTTTTCGAGTTCTGGTTGGTACACTAATTCCTGCGCACCCTATACAGGACTTTGTTCTAAATACTTATTTGACTGACATAGTTATACCTACTTCACATTTAAGGAAAAAACATTCGCTGAGGGAGTATGAAGCAGACGACGTTTTTTAATACAGATGGCCCGCCGAAGTTTTGGACCTGACGTCAAATGACACACTAGAGCCTAAAAAAGGTATCATCTGTACTAAAATAGTACATTTCGCTGTCTACTCCCATAAATAATCATGAATTTGCTGCTCACCTCCTTCTGAACCTTGAGATGGTCAATAGGCAGCGTTTGGATCTCCACCGTCCACCACTGCTGGTCGTTTATACGGATGTTTCTCGCACAAAACGTCTTGTTGTAGTTCAGGAACGTCACCAACGAATTGTTACTGTCCATGGCCAGCTGGAACTCCTTGCATGGCATGTAGTTGTTCCCTGAAATTAAGAACACAATTTTAATTCAATAACTGAAGAATCGTAGGTATTCGAAATTAATGGCGTTTGGAAAGCTAATTTACATCTTCATCCAAATTATCGCAATGCCATGCAGCGAATTCTTACCTAAACCTGTGTTTGCTACCAGTGAATATGTGAATGCCTACACGTGGTACGGGACATAAAAATACAATGGTCCACATAAGAAGGCTCAAGGTTCACTCAAAGTGCAATGGAGTGAGCCATTCTCGGAGTTTTACGAGAAATACTAGGTTGTCGACATAGCTCGCAGTATTGCAGTCATACTAGCTATGGGGAGAGCATATTGCTCGCAGAATCGAACGAACGCCGATCCGATACGTACGGCTTACGTACTAGATGACGAGAACTCGTGCGAGGGCCTCGGAAGAGGCCTTAGCCCAGTGGCCTATCCCACAAAACTTCTTAAGCGAACAATTCTACAAATTTGTATACAAAAAGTCAAGAATTGTGTAGAATTGTACGCTTGGCCCAGGTAGTCTTCTGACTGAGATGATGAATGTTACTAGATTTATTGCTACTAAAGAGAACTTTATCAGGATATGTCGTTTAGATTTGAATCAATTTTCTGCTATTGAGGATTGCCAAAGCTGACATAAGTATGACGACACAAAATTGTGATGAACTGATGACATTATTAGGTAGTATGACTTAAAACGGGATATTTACCATGTGAATTGTAATTATTGAACACTGTTGCAAATGCCATCTTGACGGAGTAACAAAATATCCCGTTTTATGTCATTACTAATAATGTACCTAAATGACCATCTTAGCTTAAAAACTTACAAAGCTATCTCATCTCACCTGACATGTCTATAGAAATCTTCCGGTTGCTCTGCACCAGGCTAAGTGGAAACTCGGTGAGGTTGTTCGCTGACGCGTCCAACACCGTGAGGTTGAAGAGGTACGCGAAGGGCCGCAGCGTGGTTGGCAGCTTGGATGTCGTCAGGTTATTGTTGGAGATGTTGAGGCACGCTATTGAGGAGTGCTTCGGGAACTGACCTGTAATCACATCACATCATAATTCCTTCATATGCCGGACTATTAAAAAGTGGAATTCTTTACCGGCACATGTGTTTCCGCATTCCTATAAGTTGGGACCCTTTAAACGAAGCGTGAAGAAGCATCTAGCGGGCCAGCAAGGCGGTGGCAACTAACAGGTTAGGTACTGATTATCTCCTGTTCGTTGCCGCCGCGATTTGGGCTCTACTTTTCACTTACGATCAGGTGGAGTGGAGCCACTTTGTTGTGCCAACATAAAAAAAAAACACATCATCAGCCTATCTCAGTCCACTGATGGATGAAATCCTCTCCTATATACGCGTCACACTTACCATCGTTTTTTTCATCATGCTTCTCACGGGCTTAGACATGCGTGGAAAAAAAGTGTAAATATTTGATTCTCGTTCATTAATAACCATTTACATAAGGTACACCGTGGAAATCGTAAGATGTCTGCTCCTTACCCACAATCTGCCCTATGTTTCCATCAGTCAGAGCCATGGAAGTCAGTCGGCGGAACACAGACTGGGAAAGGTCCAGCTCTGTGATGGTCGCGTTCAGCACGTGAAGGTTGGTGATGTTCTGCTTCACTGTAACGACAAATAAATGGTTTTCATTTCATATTTACCAATCGCCTTTTGGTGAAGGAAAACGCGGCAAAACCTAAAGAGCTCGGATGAGTTATGCCACAATCGCACTGTTTTAAACGCACGCGTTTGTTCTTTACGGAATTATGAACGCAACGCAAATTGCGTTGATCGCAAACGTCTAAAGGTGTATTTAGACCACCTTACGCGTAACGCTGCGATTGTCACATAAAGCAACCAAGTGGTTGATCGATACTAAAAAGGCCTAGTTGTTAGGTTTTAGGAGAACAGGCGCTAAAATGTACAGTGCCTACGTCAGTTATTAGTAAGTTGTAGCTAAGTTATTTATTAGTAGGTCCAGTATTTAGCTTTTATCGTCATCGCTGTCAAGTTTTGATAAGTATATCCAAGCGATTCAAATTATAATTAAAAAAAAAATCGGCCAAGTGCGAGTCGGACTCGCGCGCGAAGGGTTCCGTACCATTATCAATTTATTATTTAAAAAATACAGTTAAATCAACCTACCTCAAAAACTATAGGAGATAATTTAATCAAACCAAAAATCGTTGATAGAGTTTATTAATGTGCTTAACATATATTTTTTTTAGAATTTTATATCGCGTAGTTTAAAAAATAGAGGGGGGGGACACATTTTTCAGACTTTGAGAGCTGGTATCTCGAAAACGATTTGCTTAAATAAAGATAAGATTTATAAACCTTCATATCATTTTCAAAGACCTTTCTATTAATACCCCACACGCTTATATACAACTAAATTTTTTTTTCTATCCCTCAGTTATATGTATGGAGGGCCCCCACCCCAATGGTTTTTTTACAATTTAGTATCATAATCCTGTAGCGGTTCATACAACACATATCCTTACCAAATTTCGTTACTGTAGCATTCATAGTTTCCGAGTAAATCAGCTGTGACAGACGGACAGACGGACAGACGGACATGACGAATCTATAAGGGTTCCGTTTTGCCATTTTGGCTACGGAACCCTAAAAAACTAAAATTCAAAAGTTATATATTCATAAATATTTATTTATAGGTATACCTATAGAAGCTTTAGATATAAGTTTTGTTCCAGTCCAATGGAGTTCTTGTTTACATTATGCAAATACGCAGTCCTGTTATCAAAGTAGGTACACTGTTTACATAACATACCTACTACATAGGCCATGTGTATATTGCAGTATGTAGCACTAGACACATTCTACCTACTTTATATCCAGTTAATTTGCAAACTGTGATGCCATTGTTTTCCTTATCGTATTTACCTACCTCTAATTTATAACAGATATGTAGGGAAGCTACAACCAAACTTAAAATATTCGATGAGTACAAAATATAGTAGGTACTAATGTACAGTATGGACATACTCTGTCGCCCACTGAAAGTGCTAAGTTCCGGTGACCGCACGGTTACTCTGGCATGTCTTATCTCACATCATCAGCCTATAATAGTCCACTGCTGGACGTAGGCCTCTCCTTTTAACTATGCGTATGGACGCATTAGGAGGTAAATGCCCATAATCGCCTCGATGGGCAAGCGGATTGGCATCGCAGTAATGTGTCCCTTATGAGGACGCTGATGCTGCCCATCATCAATATTTTATCAAATAGTGGTCAGTGACACTTCAATCCCTTAGTCGACACCGGCAGGAGGAGTTGGGGTGGTGACAAATATGTATTCTTACTGCCGTCACCATACGGCCACGGGTGTCTCATCTCACTCACTCTTAAAACCAATCGTGATTATAGTTGCAGATTTCTAAGAATGAACTTTTGACAGTTCTGTTATAGATTGAACCTTATTAATATGAGGGTAAGGCTAACCGTTTCTCCGATATTCTTAACGTCATATATATAAGGCTAATTTCTAAAGTGTCATAAGTTCATTCTTAGAAATTTCCTAATACCTACGTAATTATAGTGCATGTCTACTCAAGCAAGTTAATTTTGCACCTGGCTAGTATGCGGCGTAGTAGACGGGAGCTGCAAACTTATCTTTGCGGAGTACATTCGCCAAGTTCGCCAACAAAAACCGACCTTACATGATCTTTACGGCTATTGCAATAAGGGTCACGTTAAGTTAACTGTGCCACGTTTGTTCGAGGTTGTTTATATCCAAATGCCACATGTTTGTGTTGTCTCTGTTCATTAATAAACAAGCGATAAAGACAAAACCAATATTTGTGCGCTGAGGAAATATCTGGGTCACAGAGCTAACGACCGTTTTT
>JALPQI010009358.1:0-41439 GCA_025490895.1 Thaumatotibia leucotreta
CTTTGCATAGAATGGCAGGAAGAAGGAATTTCTTGTAACTATGTGGGTAGACTGGGGAACGGGTTTTCGGTACTTTCATGACTGTTGAAAGAATTCAGACCTGTATTGATTATGTGAGAAAATCTAAAGTTGTAATTTTTCACGGAATAATTAAATTCGGTCAAATTTTCAGTGGAATAACGACATTAACAGAATATTATAGTACATTACGACACAAGTGTTACGAATTTCGTTTTTGCACGTGTCTCGTACAACGTTTTTTAGTACAGATGGCCCTCCGAAGTTTCAAACCTGACGTAAAATGACACACTTCTCGCACTAGAGCCTAAAAAATACACCATTTGTACTAAAAATATATTATCCGACCGGGTTACTCACGTATTTAAGTCGATGATTGCTCGACATGTTTCGACCCATTAAGAGGGTCCTCGTCCGGAGCACCCTCGGCCAAAGCCCGACGCGTACGCGTATATTTTAATTCTTTTAAAATTTGAAAAAACTTTTCTTCTAAAATTGACAGAATATTATGAAACATATTTCCGGGGGTGATTAACGTTTGTAAGAGCCAATTGGAATCGTCAAAAACATGAGTGACCGCGAGAAATTTTATTTGCTAAAATTAAAGAGCCTCACGGGATTTTGTACCGGTAAAGTCGGGTTACATTAGCCCTAGGCCATTGCCCACACAAAAAAAGCACTTTGATTGACTAAAAAAATATAAAGATGGCATCTAATGTTTTATAACTAAATGATGTCAAGCAAATACTTAATCTTTTTAGGGTTTTGCCAAAATGGCAAAAACGGAACCCTTATAGATTCGTTATGTCCGTCTGTCCGTCTGTCACAGCCGATTAATCGGAAACTATAAATGCTACAGTGAAGAAATTTAGTATAAATATGTGTTGTATGGACCGCTACAAAATTATGATACTATATTGTAAAAAAAATAATTGGGGTTGGGGCCCTCCATACATGTAACTGAGGGATAGAATTTTTTTTTAGATGTATATAAGCGTGTGAGGTATCAATTGAAAGGTCTTTGGAAATAATATAAAGGTTTACCGTTTAACTGTATTTTTTTAATGATAATGGTACGGAACCCTTCGCGCGCGAGTCCGTCTCGCACTTGGCTGGTTTTTTTAAGCCTATATTTAAAATTGTCAGAATACACGTTCTCGTTCATTTCCCCTTAATAAAAGTTGCGAACAATGTTAGCAAAACATTCAAAGGTATTTTCATAAAACAATACTATTTTATTATTTTAATGGTTTAGGATAATGTAATGGTAAAAGTTCTACCGATGGCCGTTGGGGCGGGAAGGTTCTTGAGTGGCGGCCACGCACCGGAAGGCGTAGCGTGGGTAGGCCCCCCACAAGGTAGACTGATGACCTGGTGAAGGTCGCAGGAGTCCGCTGGATGCGGGTGGCGCAGGACCGATCATTGTGGCAATCTTTGGGGGAGGCCTATGTTCAGCAGTGGACGTCTTTCGGCTGATATGATGATGATGATGATGATGATGAATGGTAAAAGTTTACTTAACGACGTAGAAATAACAATGTACTGAGGAGAAGTTTCATAATTTGCGAAACTTCTATAGAGAATGTTCTCGGCAATTCTACAAGCTATCTAATCATGCCAAAACTGTTCTATACCTATACATGCCTTTTAAGGTATATTTTATGCTTTATTCACTCAATTGTGAAACACAATATTTTTCATAACATTTTTTTATAAATTGTCATGGAAACATTCTCAATGAGGACTTACTCTTAAATTCTCAAGAAAATTCTCGGAAATTTCTCAGTATATTCCCAGAATTTTGCTTGCTTGTTCTGCAACTTATTCATTGCTACGTAGAATAGAAATGAAACATTTTGAATACATGGTTTATTTACATTGTTCACAATTTCCAATAAGTGTTAAAAAAGATGACCCTTATTGGTTTAAAAGAGTAATACTCATATAACCCGCTTACTCAGACCATTCACAGGCACATGATTGCCCGACCACTCTTAAATTCCAATTTCATCCCATAAGGTAACATTTCAATTCCCAGTTCCAGATGTTCAACTAACTTATGCCGACTAAAATGAACCCTAAATCTTAGCTGGGCCAATGGTTCCGTGCCAAGAATTGGATTTGCCTGGCGGCCTGAAGTGCGAGCTCACTTGTAATAATTTTCCATTTGTAATGTTGGTATGTAGGGGAGAGAGGCAAAAAGTGATTTGGGTAAAATGATAACTTCTTGAAAATAGCGGTCATACTCGGTACATGGTGGTTTCGACCATCACTACATAGTATAAAATAAAGTCACTTTTTCTGTTCCTATGTCCCTTTGTACGCTTAAATCTTTAAAACTACGCAACGGATTTTGATGAGATTTTTTTTAATAGGTAGAGTAATTTAAGCGGAAGGTTTTTATGTAGGTAGCAGCAGGGGAGGGTCGTACGAGTATATTGCTTAAAAAGCTGTGCGAAACAAACTCGCGCACAAAGAGTTCCGTAAATAATAAATCAATTTAACATAAAAACGGCAAAAAACGAGTAAAAACCATGTTTGGAAGCCCCCTTAACACTTTATAGGGCACAGGTCTCAAAAACGAGCAACCTGTAGTACTATCTTGTTGTATTTTTTTCTTGTACAGAATTTTTCGTACTTATATAATGGCGTTGAGGCACAGAATATATAAAGTACAGAAGCTTCACTGCTTTGATGTTCACAAATGCCGGCTTTTTATGTACCTACACAATTATTATTACCAAACAAAACGGCGCGGGAGGCGACGCGAGCAGCTGAAATGAGCCTTATTGCGTGGCGGAAAGGTCGCTTATAAGCCGCACGCCGTCGAAAACAGGGTTGTCAATTATTGAAAACTAATAAAACAACGAACGGCACTATGAGGCGTCTGACAAATACATTACTGCAATGATATCTACGGCGTTAATAGCATTCGTCTTTATAGCTAATTCAACAATTTAGTTTATGCGTGATTATAGAATTTACCTACACATTTCATACACGTGATTCAAAAATATTTTCCCCTCACTAGCTCGTAAAGCGCTCGTTTATCCTTTAATACGAGCGGGTAAAAACGCTTTTTCACACTTGTGAATAAAGTAATTTGACATTTCTCTAATTCCTATAGCCCCCTACTGCCTAGTATAAGTGGATCTGTATGACCGTAGTAAACATGCGCAATCGGAGCTCAGATGTTAAATTGGTCGTTTCTCATGTGACTTTGTAAGCCATTGGCAATATTTAAATTCCATAAGTAACTCTTTTCTACGATACGTTTCGACATTGAGTTTTCAATAGTTTCTTTAAGTTAATTTACATTTGGATGAGATTTGTAATCATATTTCCTCGCGATAGTGAGGGGAAAAAAGTTGTATTACACTTGGCGGCAAATTGTTCAACTCTCGTGCCTTGAGACCTTCGCAATGCTCAAGATTCCAGTTTTTGAACCACTCGCTACGCTCGTGGCTCAATTTTGGAATCTTTCGCCAGCTCAGGTCTCAATATTGGCACGACAGTTAAACAACAACTTTGCCCCCTTGTATAATAAATAACTATTGTCTCAACTCGGTCGGCACCTTCTTTGTGCTTCGGCCGCGCGTGCCCGGGCGGCATTGTTTGAGGTGTGAGTGAGATAGCAACACGACTTCGCTAACTTTAGGTGAATATCCATCCGAATAATCCTGATAATAACACGAACATTCTAAAAATATCTGTAGACAGTATGTGAGGTGTGCAGAAATTAATATATCTGCTTAATGCATTTAAAAATAAAGAATTACGTTAGGTACCTACGCATTCATTACAAAAGCAGCATAAATAAGTAATGGTTTAATCACAATCGTAAGGCAGACGTAACACGGCATTTTCTCTTATATGTACCCGTGTACCTATTTGATATTATGGGAATAAAGTCAGACAACCAAATAATATGTTAGGACAAAAGGCGCGAAATTCAATAATAGTATTGAGAGAACGAAGTTTTTTATATTATTTAAATGTGCCGCTTTTTTACTGACAAATTTGTCCGAAAAGAAACCGTTTTGTCTTGACTTGACTTGAGTTTCTGAGAATTTAATTTACTACGAATGTACGGCTGTGCGAAAAATGCGTCATGATAATTAACATTTTTATTATTGCAACATGCTGCTATGTAGTATATTTTCGGCATTTTCATTTAAGATGCACATGTATAAAATAATCCTAATATTTCATGACGAGCCAGCGTTGTAAATTTAAACGTGCGTTCCGAGACAGCGCGCGCCAACCATTGAATAGGTCTATTCAATGGTTGGCGCGCGCTGACACGGAGACGGGGCGCTCTGCATGTACTTGTAGCCGCGCGACGGAATCGCGGAGTGACACCCCCTTGGTTGAGGCTTGAACACACGATTTTTTCGTATCTATTTTATTCTGTTTTTCGGTATTTTTTTAAAGCGGCTGGAGAGGCTTGTGATAAAACGAAACAAAACAGGCCTATTACCGCAAACATCGAAATTCGTAAATTTCGAGACTTTGTCCCAGTCGCTCCAACGAAGTTTTGATTGGAGTGACAGAGTAAAATTCCCGAGATTTGCGGATTTCTCAATTCGTGGGAGGGCTGCAGATATCATGTGTCATTGCGTTTTCGTATCGTACCAATACCATTTACGCAGCGGTGTGATCGACCCTTAGGGTGCGGCTCCACTGACGCGGAGCGGAGCGGAGCTGTGCAAAATTGACCAATTACATTCTTCAAATTTGAGCTCGAAACACTGTGATGCGGTCTCATTGGCCGAGCTCACACAGCTCCCTTAGGCTACCTTTACACCAGTAAGTTTTTACGTAAGGAATGAAGGCATGAGATAGTGATATTCATTTTCGATAATTCAGATCATTCATTTTTCCGTTCCTACAACTTATGTAAGAAACTAAGAACTCAAATTGTAGGTAATTTCGGCCTTATGAGTAGGGGTAATACGAAATGAAACGGACGAGTTATGGAACGGACACTATTGTTCTCTTTAAAAAAAAATTAACGAATATATTCCTTCTTTTTTTTTTGGTCATTGGCAACACTGATGGCCATAGATAATGCAACATATGGAGACCAAAAAAAAAAGAATATATTCGTTTAGATTTTTGAAGAGATCAAAATAGTGTGCGTTTCATAACGCGTCCGTTTCATTGCGTATTCCCCCTACCTACTCGTACTTACTATTACTTACTTAAGTAGCTACATAGGTAGCCTATCGTTGTGAATTGCAACACTGACAATTTTGCAGATATATCGCATAAGCATTCAAAAAAGTAAAACGGATAACCTTCCAAAGTCGATTAAAAAGGACTAAATGCATGAAAGCTGTCCAGTGGATATCACTACAGTTTGGTATTAATCACTCTGCTCTCACAAAGGCAAACTCTGTATTTCATGCACTTTTTCCGTGTATTTCAGAACCAACTTAGTATACCGAAATGTTACTGGGTTCTATAAAGCCTAGTTTACACTGTGTACTTTTTTCCTGGTTTTATTGTCATGATACTTAAAAAGTTAAAAAACGTCTACTCTATACCCTTTATTTATGGTGAGGCAAGATGCCACTAATATCAGATGCCCTACTGCGAACCACGAACGTAGTGTTGCCTCTCTCTCGCACTTGTGAAATTTGTACGTGAGTGTGATAGGGAAGCAACACTTCGTTTGTGGTTCGCGGTAGACCCTAATTATCAGTATACAGTTGCAAGCGTTCGTCAGCTGAGACTTGTCGCATCAGTGGCTCTACCACGAACAACGAAATCCGCAAATTTCGAGGAGAAAAATCCTCGACATTTGCGTACTGCGGATTTTAAAATTCGTAATACCGCAGGTTATTGAGTTGAAAATTATACAATTTCTATAAAAAAAAAATGTGGATGTTAGCAGTATACATTACATTAAATTTAAGGAAGAAGAATAAATTTCTCGAATGCGCTGGTTTCCGCTGATTGTGGGTAGCGCAAGATCGGTCATTGTGATTTGTATCAATTTTTTGGAGTATGTCTGACAGTCAAGTGGACGTCTTTCGGCTGATATTATGAAGATAATTTCTCTACAAAAACATGGTTTTCATTACCATATAATATCAAAAATATGATTGCACATAGCCAGAACACGAACAGGCATTTTAGGCATATATTATCCTAAAACAGATTTTCACGATGCAACTCTCATAGTGTGAATCAGGTTTAATATGGAACGCCAGCTCACTTTAAGTATTCACTGGATAGGATGTTAATTAAGCCTCTGAAAGCATTAGTAAAAAGCTGACTGCTTTTCAAAGAGCTAGAAAGCGCTTTTGTAAAAAAAAACACATGTGTACTGTGAAGTCTATTAACTTAGGCCTTTTTTAGAGAAATGCAGGTTTGGTCTTTATGGGTTGAAATTGACGTAGTGCAGTTTCGTGTGTGAAGCTGGGCAGAGAAATGTTGCTTTTTTAGTGGATGAATAGGTGATTGTTCTTGTAGAATGATTCGAGAGGATATTTAGACAGCCATCATTTTTCTCGGGATATTATATTGTTTAAAGGGTGCTACGTGTCTCTAGCTTACGAAGAAATGTAGCTTTTTTTAAAGAATGAATGAATAGGTGATTGTTATTATCTTATTCTTCTTGTAGAATGATTCAAGTGAATATTAACTGTATAGGTATGAAACCGGCGGAAAGCCGGCTTCTCTCGTGCCCGTCGTATACAAAGGTTTTTATTATTTAACAAGATCAGCTACGTCAGCCCTACGAGAGCACATGAGCGCCAACAAAGGAGCTGAAGCAGTCGCCGTGGCCGAAAACAGACAACTTCAAAAACAGTATATTTAGAGCATCGTCGAAATTTACGATTTCTAAAGTTTTGCGGTAGGCCTCCTAATAACTAGAAGCCTCTAATAAAGTATTTTGACACGTGCATATAGAGGTGATCTCCACTTGTCCCCCACGTCCCCATAAATCTCTAGTTGTTCACAGATATTATTTATGCGAGTTCACGACATGGTAATGACTAAATGCACGTTGTAAACTCATTCCTGCCCCCCATACTTCAAGCAGATGACATCATCTATGAAATATGGCCATGGTAGTGAAAAACTCGTGGTGAAATATCACATATTGTATCGACGACGAATTTAACTCCAGTTAATTACGAACTTGAAATAACTCTTCATTTCAAATAAATTAGTTTCACTTGTACCGTACGCGACTTGTTCATTAGCGTTTAAATAAATTCATTAATAAGGTTTGGTGACGGTCGGAGTACTAATCTATAAATCAAATAGTGAGGGAGTGTCAGTGACAAAAAGGACGAGAGCATAATCTTGTGGGACATACAGACACGGAGACTGGCGCGCTTACAGTAGTAGTAGGAGTCTCAGTGATTTCGCCGACATACATTCCGTAGCAGTACCATGAGTTGGAAAGTGTACTCGATACAAATTGCATTATAATGCGCTCGCACATATTGGGGCGAGCGCAATGGCCTGCTTTACGTATCGAGTAAAACCTTACGTTACCGATACTTGCAAAGGCAGCGGTTCTCGCTCTGTAGCCGCACCATGAGTTGGCAAGTATCATATTGATTTTATTCGATCCATAAAACAGGCCATAGTCCTCGCTCCAGTAAATTAATAACTAGGAGCGCGATAGAGTAAACATTTCGGGATAACATAAGATAACATATCGAGTAAAACCTATCGTAACCATTACTTGAAAACTCATGGTACGGCTACTGAACACTGAGATACAAACACGAGTTAGTGGTATAAAACTATAAACGCTGGCAGGGCTTTGTCTTTTTCAATAAACACCATGGGATAAATATTAGTATATATCCCGGGATATATCCCGTTTTAAAAGTCATACTAATAATAAAAATCACCATGTTAGTTCATTTATATACGGTATGAGTACAGAGTTGCCGTGTGGTGACGGCAGTAAGAATACAATTGTCACCACCCCAACTCCTCCTGCGAGTGTCGTAAGAGTCGACTAAGGGATCGAAGTGCCACTGTGACCATTCTACAAGATTGATGATGGGCAGCAGCGTCATCATAGTGGACACATTACTGCGATCGCCAATCCGCTTGCCCAGCGTGGCGATTATGGGCATTTACCTCCTAATGCGTCTATACGCATAGTTAATAGAAGAGGCCTACGTCCAGTAGTGGACTAAAATAGGCTGATGATGATGATGAGTACAGAAAGCAAGTCTAGCACTAGATCTGGTACAGACTAATAAGATCAAAAACATACCGAAGCGTTTTATCCATTATAATACCTTTCCAACTAGAAAACGATCTAGTTGGAATCTCACAATGATTTTCAACAAAATTCTCATTCATATTTAGGGTTATTCGCCGAGCCTTTTGTCTGCCAACCTTCGCGACTGTGTATCGCGCATTTCACTCCATTTCCAAAAGCGGTTCCCACAAAGATCTTTCTTCACATTCGATGGCACAGACATTAATCTATGTAACGGTCGCGTATAACTTAGTTGTATTGAGGCATGTACAAAGACGTCGAAATTCTATAGACTCTAAACTCATTGTTTTAGAAGCCATAATAGAGGTTGCAGTGCATTGTTAAGTCTGACGTTAGGTACCGAGGAATTTCCGAAATGTGCTGCAGGATATCTAAGTAGAATACCGTCAATAGTAGACTTCATTTTGATGCATCGTCACGTCTAATAATAACTATACATTGCTGAACTTATGTCCATGGAAAAAGGATCAAAATTGTGATAACCAGTTATAGTGCTGGCAGTATACGATCTAGTGTACTCTAAGCCTATTGTCTTACAAATCGTGTTCAAATATAAGACGTCAGAATTTGGTAGAATTGCGTATCTTCGTAACCTCACAAACTTCCTTTACTGTCAGCCTCCGTAGCCTAGTTGATAGTGACCCTTCCTACGAAATTGGAGGTTCCAGGTTCGAATCCCGGCGAGGGCATTATTCGTGTATTTATTTATCACAAATAATTGGTCCTTGATCATGGCTAAGTATCTACAATTGTAGGTACCTATCTATTATATATATCGTCGCCTAGTATCCATATCACAAGCCTTCATTGAGCTTACCGTGGGACCAGGTCGATTGGTGTAAGATGTCCCAAGATATTTGTTTATTGCGTTTAGGTAGTACAGCCTTCTGTAGTCTTGTTAGTAGTGACCCCGGCTGGTAGGCCTTTTAACATGTGCTTTTCATTATCACAATTTTATTATTCCTGAGTCATGGCTCTTATTTCTACGAATATGTATATTGTTTTTATATAGTTAGTTACATAATGTCGTTTTGACCTAAGTTGATTTATGGAGATACAAATAGTTCCCGAATCATGCCTTCATAATCTGCTACTGAATAATTTTATTACGCATTGCTTTCTGTAAATTGCGGCATTGCGGCGAAAAAAAAATGCAGGTGACAACTGGATAGAGATAGCCCAGAACAGAGAAAAGTGGAGTGAAATGGAGGAGGCCTTTACTCTTTAAAAGAGGTCCTTAATATAACAAAAATAAAATAAAATAATAACTAATGGAGTGTCTTAATACTTTAATGTAACTAGGTATAATTGTTTTTAATGTAATGTCAAATTTTATTAAGGAAATTAAAATAGCTACAATAATAAAATAATAATAATAATTACATATTTATTAAAGTTGACAACATTAAGCTAAATCAGACAATCGGCCTTGTAGGTCTAATAAGATCCCAACCCAATAAGCAAGTAGGTTATACGAATCACATTGAATTCCTACAATATACGGCCAAAATCTTTAAGATAAAAATCCTCACAAATCTCAACGGCACGAAACGCAAAAATGAAAAACATATTACGTGTTCAGATACGACGTTTTGTCTTGCAGAGTTGACTTTATTTATAAGCAGCCGTGCCAGTCGATTTCGCAGCTAAATTGAAAAATATGTAAAAGAGGCCGATATTCGCCGTTTCTCGTCAAAAAGGGCAGCCCTTAGTAACAAATTCGCTCTACTTACGCCTTTTTAACCATGATTTGAATGTGACGCTTCGAAAAACATGAAGCTGTCATTTTTAACGACGCTCAATAGATGGCGCGCGGCTAAGGTAGATAAATCGCTCGGAAGTCTTACGGAAGTACTAATATAAAAGGGCGTATGTGCCATCGTATCATTAAGGGGTTATGCCATTATAACTCTGCACCCTTGCTTGCTACATTGACTTCCTTAACGACCTTTGGTATGGAATCAGTTTAGGGTTAAAGGTGATTTTCATTGGCTTTACGTTAAGATGTAGAGCGCAGTAATCGGGATTTCGACACTGAATCATGATTAGGATTAGTTACAAAGGTGTTTCCAATTGTGATCCTAATTGAGATATTATAGGATTAAGTTCGCATAGTTATGTTTATTGGCCTTTTATCGGAATTAGGTACATATATAACCATACTGTAGGTAATAAATAAGAGGATACATAAATGCTCTGCGTTTCATTTTTTTTATACCACGTCGGTGGCAAACAAGCATACGGTCCGCCTAAAGGAAAGCGGTATGCAGCTCTAGTGGTGTCACATGCAGGTTGCCGGCCCATTAAGGACTTTTATACTCCTTTTTTAAAGAAGTCCATACTGTATTTTCGCAATTTCGCGGTTGTTTTCATACTAAAAGTTGCTCAGTATGATTTATATATACCTATACGGTGTATGCATTTCCTATTCGTTCACCGAGTTGTACGTTTGTTTGCCACCACGAAAAAAAGAATAGCCCATTATTAGACGAAGTAATTGTGACGATGTTATCTGATCTCATCTCGTCACGATATTAACGAGGCATTTATTGCCAATCCAAAAGATAAAAAAGTTGATGACTTGGCGGATTTTTTCGGCGTATCCGTTTCTTGATTTACTTTTACTTTGTAGTAGCTAGAATTAACTATGTATAAGTAGCGTGAAGTAAAAGCACTCGATTTCAACTGAACGTGCAGTAAATATTTAATCTATTTAGAAGCCTCAACGTGTATTGAAATCCCCTCTTTATTTTAGCGGCGTATCAGTTGCAGCTACTTATTTTCATCATCATCATTTTAGCCATAACAAATCCTCTGCTGAACTTATCCTTTGGACCTCTACATACCTGCAGTTGGTAGCGACCAGCATTCAGCATCTTCCGGCGATCTTCATAAGGTCATCTGTTCGTCTTGTGGCTGGACGTCCTACGCTACATTTGCCAAGCTATAGTCTCCATTCAAGAGCTTTTCGAGCTCTTTTTTTGAAGTTCCTTATTAAAGTGCTACTTTGGCTACGTTATTGTCGTCATATAGTTTAAACAACCTTATAAACATTGGTAATTCCTTATTTAAATTTATCCCCTTGTTCATAACTTTTTTCTCTTTAACTTAGCAAGCCGCTAAGTAGATATTGTCTGTCCCTTTCGATTTTATAGACATATTTATGAGCTCGAAAGGGACAAACAGTACTTAGCGGTTTGTTGACTTAGGAGAAGTTTAGGAATAAGGTGTTTAATCTTTACTTATTATTGACAGATATATTATAGCCATTGGCAGTTATACAATACCTAAATGACAACGGGAAGCTTCGATAATGTAGTATGAACTTACGAGGTACTACGTCAATTTCGCGACGCATGATTTTGCTTCAAAGCTTGTCTTCCAAAGGATTAAGAAGAGAAGTTCGGATGTCAGGTCCTATGTAGCAGGATTCGGAACTTTGGCAGTAAAAGGTAGTCACCAAAAATTCCAGAAACGTGATGTAGAAAGCGAAATGCAATATCAAACGCACAATCGCACCTACAGCGAAGCAAAACTTTTAATAAACGAAACTGAAAGTCAATGAAGGCTCTAGTCTGTTATTGGCACGTGCTGTTTGGAACGAAGTGATCACGTTCGGGATGTAGCCAATGGGGCGGCGGGGAGCGAATGACTTTGCACGCTTACTGATCTCAGTTTTCTAAGCCCCTTATTCATAAACGTTTGCTAAGTTAACAAGCCGCTAATAATTGTTTGTCCCTTTCGGTCTTAACAATGTGTCCATAAGAGCAAAAGGAACAAACAATTTACGGCTTTTTAAGTTAGCAAACGTTTATGAATACTGCTTAGAAAACTGAGATCAGTAAGCGTGCAAATTCTTAGGGTTAGTTGATAAGCCGAAGTTTTAATATAATATACACAGTGATTATTTATTCACAGGCCAAACTTTAGACGGTTAATCCTGAGGTCATATTGATAAACTTTTACTGTAGCACTGAAATCCGATTCGAGAAAAAAAAAATTCCCGCCAATTCTGACTTTTCTGCCTACTATAGGTGCATTTTGACCAAACGAGCATTCGCTCATTCTATCCCCCACTCTACGAAAATCGTTCGTTTCCCAAAACGTGATTCGTCGAAATTCGTTGGTTTCGTAGAGTGGGGGATAGAATGAAATGCTCATTTGGTCTAAATGCGCCTTACCTTATAATATCTTTATCAGGGTATGACCCTCTGAAATTTGGTCGGTGAATAAAAAAATTAACCCGCATTATTATTTTTTATTTATTTTGATAATGATCGGGACTTTTCAGTTGGACTTGTTTGAGTTAATACTGTTTTGATCTAGATGTGCGATAAATTAGTAAATAATGAAAGTAATTGCAAAGCATACAGTTTCAGTTCTAAAATTTGTTAAACTTTTTCCGCTACAATTTTGGCACAAGCTTTAAACCAATGCTCAATTGGTGAAAGTAGATTATTTTTATTATTTTTAACTATCGAAATACGTGATGATTTGGAGTGTTGATACTAGAGTATTTATAATTGCCAACAAATGTTTTTTTTTATTTCTTAAAAAAAATCTGTACAGTTTAAACGAACGAGTGCCGAGTGTGACTTTTTGGATATTTGTGGATTTGAATTTCTCATGAAGAACTTATGAATGTAACATTGACCTGTACTTTAAAACGTACCTACGTATTGATAAGCTGATCCTAAATAGGTATCATAACTAGAGAAGAATGACAACAAAATGTTACGCTATTTTTTAATATTTTGGAATTTTTACGGTTAACCGGTCAGTGTGACAATCTTAAAGGGAGACCTACATTCAGCAGTGGACGTCTTTCGGTTGATATGACGATGATGATGAAAGGCAGGACTATAGTTATAGCGAATAAATATTCAAAATAGTTTTGCATACTTGTGTTATGGCCAGACATAGAAATCACGGTGACACGAACTAAATTTTGCTAGGGATTTCCACTAGGTACCTACATGTTATTTTATCGATAAGTTGTCATTTTTAAAGGTATACGGAAGTAACGATAACTTCGAGATAAATTTATCTTAATTAGGCTTAGTTGTAAAGTAGTCGAGAATTAAGCTTAGGTATATGAAATCATGGTTGTTTAAGCTGATTTTTATTAGATTTTTTTTAAGTCCTTAAATAAATTTTTCGACTTCTATGTCTGCTTATGACGTGCATTAAACTCTTAAATGTCACGATTTGAACTATAAGCGTATATACGCGCGATAACCCTTTTCCGAATAATTTATGTACACAGCACTTTTTGTTTTTTTATTGCATATACGTACGAACGATTTATGTCTCCGGCACATTCGTAAGGTCCTATTGGTACCAAGGTTCTTACGCCTCTATGATTTATGCTGTGAACTCGAAAGAGGTTCCGCCATTCAGTTTAATATCTTTGATTTACGGTAGAAACTACGCGCATAAGTGCCAGGTCGGTCGATGATATGTGGCGAGTCTGTTACGATTCATTTTTTTTCTTCTAAAGAATAATGACACAGTGTGGCGGTTTTAATAACTGGCCAGTACAGCCTTCGGCGAAGCTTTTACAATTTATTCTGTGCATTTTTAAGAGCGAGATTTTGTTGGAGATTGCGCGATGATAATCCTAAAT
Organism: Thaumatotibia leucotreta; assembly: GCA_025490895.1. NCBI lineage: Eukaryota > Metazoa > Arthropoda > Insecta > Lepidoptera > Tortricidae > Thaumatotibia > Thaumatotibia leucotreta. The sequence continues at coordinate 13,908 of JALPQI010009358.1, forward strand.
GTTGGGATTCGTTATTTAGCGCTTTTGGTTTGAAAGAAATGGCCCAGTTAGATGTAGATTTTGGATCGTGATAATTTGAGATCAGTTGAACGTAAAACGGTGTTCGTATCGATTTTTATTCTATTGGTGCAAAGACTGATAATTCTTATGATCGCAGTTATAAATATATCTGTATATTATGTACTGTACGTACAGTCAAAGACAAAATAAGGTGTACACAAAAATGTTCAATAATATGTCCCAGTGCACTCTAATTCTGTGTAATAACAACGTCGTAACATATTTATGAACGGATTCTTTCTATACTTATTTTTGCACATTCATATTTTTAGTGCTAACTTTTATGTTTATATAATTTTTCACTATACTTATTTTATGCTATATATTCTAATGTTATAGGTATTTATTTTTATCTGTACTGGTTTTATGTATGAATTATTTTTGTTTAATTAAATATAAATCGTACTATTACTGTAAACTAGCTACCTGCACAAATCAGGTTGTGGCAGAGTAGGTACTGTACTAAACGGGTTCCCTCTAAACTTTTTTTGTCCGAAACGCTTAGGACATAACAGACTTGGTATAATCTATTTTGGCATCAACTTAATGAGACAGAAACATTACTTGGCTTAAATAACAATATTTCGAATATTATTTTGTCCGGAACTATCTTGGCATATCATTATTTACGCCGAGTGTTATAAGACAGAAATTAGATTTGCATTTTTTTGGGCATGTAGCCACATGTTCGAAACTTGCCTTTTTCGTCAGGCAGAATTTGCTGTGAGGGTGAAAATTTCTGCAGTGAGCGAGCGAAGCGGCGAGCGAACAAAACCTTCCGGGGCAGATCCGACTCGGATAGGTTAGGTTAGAAGACTAAGGCGGGAGCTTTGCTCCCGCCTTAGTCTTCGAGGTTATTTTTTTTTAGCAACCTAGAAAGTACTCAGCTCAGTAACACAGTAAGTAACGTACAGAATATTACTACTACCTCGATTATATTGAGAGGTTGTAATTATTCCTTCTCTGTTATGCTAAAACAAACTATGCCGATACTTTTTATGCACATCCAGATTATGCCTCATCATAAATAGGAGCATCGAAATTATGCTCGAATAATATTCGAACAACTCAAAATCTGCCTCAAAGAAATATATAAAGAATATGATAAAGTTGAGTATACCACAACAGTTTCTGCACAAAGCCCATTATGACTACATAGTTTATGTTATTTATAAAAGAATTATACCGCAACAGAGTGAACCTAATGGGAAAATGTTTATAATTAAACAATTTATTTCAAATAACTTTATGAGTATAGATTAATCTACTTGACGACTTTAGGAGGATAAAATTTCGAAATAAAAATCGTTATGAACATTGTAGGTAGAAGTATAATTTTTAGTAAGAAAAAAAGTATGAGATAAAATTTTTGGAGTAATGATGATTATGAGTAAAAAACGGTATTAGTAAAAATATTCGAAGAAAAAATTGTATAAGTGCCAATATGGACCCCTACATTTGTGTTGAGTTTTTTATACGCACTACATTTCCTTTCCACGTTTATCTGGTTGCTAACTCCCAGTTATAAGAATATATTTACATTTAATGACACTGGAAATACTGGAATAGAAAGTTAAATTACCTATAAATTACAATCCTAAGTTAAAAAGACATTTTTCTCTTTGAAACCTCAAGTAGATATGACCTTTTAGTTCTCGATATTAGAAGTTTAGCCCTATTCCAGTTGAGCGAACCATTGCTATTATAATTATACGTATTTGTAAAGGAAACATGAAGCAATGGAATTACCACTCCGAGCCATGTTGGACTTTCTATGTCATGTTGATCCCTGCAATTATCTTACAACAATCGACTTACATAGTTCTACGTGTCTTGTTGACTCGGGTTAGGAGACCGATTTGCTAAATGACGTAAGTGATAATACAGGGTAAATAAATAAGGCAAATTCGGGTAAAACCGTCTATGATCCTTAAATTGGCAAATTAAAAAAAAATCGTGCGTTCCAGCCTCCTCTCCATTGTGTAGAGCACAAAATTCTGTCTTAAAAAAAACATGTGGGTCAATGACTATGTACACTGTGAGGTACATTGCCAATTTAAGGGTTGGATAGTCCGTCTACAAGCTAACTTCGGATCCTAACTGAAACTTTGATAATGAAAGTGGATTTTATTTGAATAATGATATCTTACCCTTTTTTCTCTATGTTACGTAGTTTCAGAGATATTTTTTAGTCAAAAGCAGTCAACTGCAAAATTTACAGTGCACAATTATTTAGAAAGCAGTCTTCTAACATTAATTCATTCAAAAGCAGTTTAGTTGCGATTTTCTCAAAGTGAGTTTTGTCAGAAGACTGCCTTTTAAGAAATGACGGCAGTATTGCAATGAATACTTGAGGTGCTCAAAGGCGGTGAGGCTCGAACACCTAAACTAGGTCATCCTATATCTCAGGGTCCTATTGCCTCTTCGACCGAGGACCGAGCAGTGCTAGGCTAGTTGATGGGTGCATACTATCATTTTTTTCAATTAAATACCAAACTTAATAAAAATGTCTAATCCATACCTACTCAGCCGATAAGCCCATCTTTCCCGGCGTCTGCAGTAATGTACTATTATTTGTCAGCAAGATAGTTACTTTGACAGCATATTCGATGACCACTTTAAAGGCTGTTGGCGTGGTAGGCATGACAACATATTATTACCACTAATTTTTTTTTTCGCATTCAAAAGGGTTCACTTTTGCCACCCATCTCTTCAGTTGGGGTATAATGAACGCCCTCACTGGAAGTGTATCATGTTGATTCCTATTCTGTTACACTCTGTAGTTATTTAAAGTCGAAGAGACTTTGTCGTTGTTAAATGTCATTTGTGCAAAGGCAACTATTTAGGTACAGTACGTAAAGGTTACAGACGTTACAGTACCTTGAGAGCCGATGAAAACTTGTTCAAATACAATATAATCATATCAGTAAATTTCAGAAACGTTTCTTAACCCAAAAATTGACAAATAAAAAAAAATCGTGCGTTCTAGCCTCCTTGCCAGTGTGTAGAGCAGAAAATCTGTCTTAAAAAACAGAAAAAGACGGTCGATGACTATGTTCATTGTGACGAACACTGTCAATTTAAGGGTTAACATGCCAAACTCATAGTTGTCGATTTCTAAGAACGAACATTTGACAGTTCAGAAATTACCCTTATATACAGGGCGATCAATCCAAATGGGTCAGTATGGAGGTTTTGGAAACCATAACACATAGTGAAATCTTGTCTTAGGAACCATGACGTTGATTTTAATAAATTGAAAAACTGCATTCATTCATACACTTACAAAACTAAAACGAAATTTAGAAAAATAAAATTTTCTGCATTCAGAATCGTGTGGACGCTTACATTTACATATCATTACAAGGATGGAAAAACGTAATAAAAATAACAAATATATATACTTTAGTTTTGTTGGAAAACTCAATCAATATTAAAATATCGAGCAATTATTGACTTAAATACGTGAGTAACCCGGATCGATAATATTTTAATATGTTTGAGTCTCAAGTTAGTAATAATTCTAAAACTCCAAAAAGTTTCATTTATATTTATTTATTATTGTATTGAAACAAAAAAGTCCCCAATCATTATGTTTACCCTGTAAACAAAATGATGTTTGAAATATAATAACACGTTACTACGTACAAGCAATCACATTACTGTTGTAATAAGATTTAGATACCAATTTAATCATTCTGAGACACTTGTTTACTAACAAAAGGGCGTTGAAATAAGATCCGATACAGAAATACACAGTACATAATTGCTTAGAGAAAGTCTCAAAGTTATTAAGACAAATAATTGTTTTCTGTTACAATGAGTGCCATCGATTTGAGGGTTCGCTGTGCATGTCTGTTTGAAATCTCCTTCAAACTCAAACAAGAAAAACATTGTTATTACCAAATACCAACATAAGATAACGCCGGAGACAGAAGCACAGTTACATTATGAACGTTGCTACCTTGAAATAGAGCTGCCTGTAATTTTTCGAGCTGCAAAATTGTTTAAATCTTTAAACCAAAGAGCTCTCTACTATATGACAGTTAGATTCTACAGTTCCACTATATTTTTCCTAAGGCAAGGTGTAAACAGAAAATATGAAGTTGTTTCATAGAATGATTAACGCTTTTCAAACTCCACAACTCGGATTGAAATCTTTATAAACGCAGATGTCAACGTTTGCTTTAATAACAATTATTGTTATCACAGATTCTGCAACTTTTGTAAGTACGTCGGGATGTTTACACAAATCAACTATGTGCAAAATCTTTCCGGGGATTAAATTTGGTTTAAAAACCGATCGACAAAAGCGGAATTGTTTACTCAGAAGTGGCAAGGTACCTTCGAAAATGGCAAGACTAAAATAAACAAATCATATCCAAGATCGATTGGAAACTTTAAGTTGGAAGCTGTAAGGTTGATATTTCTTTAAGTGTTTTATGAGGTACGTTTAATTTTGTATCGCAACGTAATCCTTTTTGTCATTTCGTGACGGCTGTCACTGTCAAAGTTGCCAATAATTGTTTACGTTCCCTTTTCGAATGAGTACCGTAAATGGTGGCATTGTCTGAGCGTCTTTGTGCTGAATAAACATCGTAAATTATTGTCAGCCTTAGTTTTGTCTAGGCCGAATGCCACACAGATTCTTTGTAATTCCATGTTGACGTTTTGACTGTGTATAATTATTACATATGACGGTTATTCAATCTTGAATATCTTACATACATTTTGGTACTAGATTACCAAAAAAAAGCATTTGTTTAAAAAAAACTTTTTTTAAACAAATTATTTTTTTTAAGCAGGTGCTTATCTACGTACATACAGGTAAACAATGATTAGTTAAATAAGAAATCTTTAACAGCCATTCAAACATTCAAAAACTTCTAATTATCAATTTCGATTGTAACTTATAAGTACCTATATTCTATGTCATGTTTACTTGACTGTTACAACAACTATAAATGAAAATTCAGATGAATTGTAACTTGATACTTTGGTATCTACTGTAACTCGCAGAGAATCAATTCGGTTGCATCTACATATTAATTTATTCATAATTATTATGTATGTATCCAGCGACCTTGATTCTATTCAAATATTTATCACCCTGCCTGGCTATCAAAAGGATATTATTTACCCTGAACACACTCTGTCACATCAAAAAAGTAACCATATGCTGTGATCAGAAGTCTTTCATCATAATGACAGCTTTTTATTACACGACCTTGGATCCTATTTGACAACTGTCACATTCAAACCCATCAATTTTATTTAAATATGACTATCATTTGAAAACATTAACATTGTCACACCTTTAGTGTCAGATGTCACCTGTAATTCCTGTCATTTCACCGACGCAAGGACATGGCCATATGGCTAATGGTAATGGGACTGAGTAATTTGGTAATAATAAAAGAACGCAGGAGGACCTACTTAAAATACTTCGATACAAAATTAAATAAGGTGGAAGTACTAGTGCGCAACATGTCAACAGAATATTTATTTGAATCACGATATTTTCCTCATACAGTGTGTTATCATTATTTATTTATCGTATGGGATTTACACACTGGTTTAGACAATAGTGATTACATCAAATTAAAATTTAAAATTTACAGTTTTGCAGATATACACTCGCGTCCTTTGTCAGTTCTTTAAAATCTTCGACAGATCCGTTGTATAGGTATATTAAAAACTATGTGATGTATGGTTTGTTTCGGATCTCCACAGTCGCACGCCGCCGACTCGCTCCACCCCCATTTGTGCCAGAGGTACGCACAGTTGCCCACACCGGTTCTCAGACGGTTGAGCCTGCACCATATTTGGCGGCTTTCTTTAAACCCTTTGGGCCGCTCCTGTGTGCTGAGCTCAAAGAAGGGGTTTGCTGCGTTTTTGTGCTGCTGGGCTTCCCAGTCCCTCATCCAAGCTTGACTGGCCTTCCATGTCGGGTCGTGGGTATGAAAGGATTTCGCTGGTGCGTTTCGGGACTTCAGTCCGGTGTTTTTGAGGCTCTCCATATCTTCGTGTATTGGCAGTAGAGTGTGATCGGACATTTTAGTGAATTCCCGTGCTAGGCATTTTTCTCTGCGGATATTCGGCGGTGCAATGTTGCTGAGGATTGGTAACCAGTAAGTAGGAGTTGGCATGATGCAGCCCGATATTATCCTCATCGTGTGGTTAAGCTCCACGTCCACTCTGGCCACGTGTGCGCTGTTCATCCATACTGGTGCACAGTATTCCGCCGTCGAGTAGACGAGGGCCATAGCAGTGGTCTTCAGGCAGGCAGCGCTGGCTCCCCATGACGTTCCTGTGAGCTTCTGAACTATATTGTTCCTAGTCTTCAGTTTTCCAGACAACTTGTCAAGGTGGTCTTTGTACGTCAAACTTCTGTCAAGGGTTACACCCAGATATTTTGGGCAGAAATTGTGACGTAAAACTGTACCTCTGAATCTCACTTTTAGCTCTCTGTTCGCTAACCTGTTGGACAGATGGAAACAACAGACCTCGGTTTTGCTGGCATTAGGACATAAACGCCATTGCCTGAAATACTCGTCCATGGCCTCTAGGTCTCTCTCTAATATACCTTCTGCTGTTTCTAGGCTTTTGTTCTGAGTTACTAGAGCCAGGTCATCAGCATAGCCAAACTTGCGCGACGTCGTAGCAGGCAAGTCGTGGACGTATAAGTTAAAGAGGAGCGGAGCGAGCACGGAACCCTGGGGCAGGCCGTTATTTAAAATTCTTACTTTACTAGATTGTTGACCCAGGTATACTTGAAACGGTCTATTTGTTAGGGCATCTTCTATCACTTTAAATATTCTTAAGCATGGAACAGTTTTCAACAGTTTAAAGAGCAGACCGTGACGCCAAACTGTGTCGTAGGCGGCCGTGAGGTCTATAAACACCGCGGAAGACTTTGTTCCTGACTGAAAGCCGGCCTCGATATGTGTTGCGAGTGCTAAGACCTGATCACAACAATTTCGTTTTGGCCTGAATCCAGCTTGCTCCTGTGGAATTTTTGAGAGAATAGTGTCAGATGCATATCTAGGTTATAGATTAGGCGTTCCAGTAATTTGTAAATGACTTCTCGGGTGAGCCTCACACCTAGAGAACGCGTCCCCAGGTGGCGGATAGGGGAAAACTCGGCGTCCAACAGACGCAGGGCAGACGGGAAATAAAATACCGTCCGCGGACCAACAGGCCGGAGAAGGTCACTCCGTTACCAAAACCCCTGCTGCGGGCTTCTCTGACGTAATTGGAGTAGAGGTCGCAGTTTTCAGTGCTGGGTGTTTAGGCTGGAGCACTCCAGAAGAGGTGGCGGCGGAAGAACCCTGTGGGGTCAACGGCGGCATTTCGCATCCGAGAAACGGATGACAGTCTTGGCGTCAGGTGGCAACCGGCCGTAAAAATAAAACAGCCAAAAAGAAAAATCTCCTAGTATGAAAGTGCAACATAAGAATATGATGAAAACTGCTAGGGCGTCCCCCGTAAGCGACGGTAAGATGAATCCAAAGGTTATCAATGCTAAGGCGTCCCCTGCAAGCGACGAGCTCAGACGCAGCGCAAATAACTTGCGCATAGGCACCTGGAACATTGGTTCTCTGACGGGCCGTAGCCAAGAATTAGCCAACATCCTAAGCAGACGTAAAATAAACATCTGTTGCATCCAGGAGCTTAAGTGGAGAGGGTCAAAATCCAGGGTCATTGGCAAAAATTACCAATTATTATATAATGGAACATCAACAACGAGAAACGGAGTTGGTATCATCCTCGACGAACATCTAAACCAGAGAGTTGTTAAGGTGGACAGAATAAGCGATCGCATGATGTGTGTGAAGCTAGCGCTTGACAACCAACCGGCTCTGAATATAATTAGTGTATATGCGCCCCAGACTGGCTGTGGAACTGTGGAGAAAGAACTATTTTGGGGAGACCTTGAAGACCTCTTACAAACAATTCCCGCAGAGGAAAGAAAACTGATAGCAGGAGACCTAAATGGCCATGTCGGTAAAAATGCACCGGAGAACTCGCATGTACACGGAAATTTTGGATACGGTACACTAAACAACCAAGGAAGTCAAATCATGGATATTGCTACAATTTATGACCTACCAATAGTAAATACATATTTCCAAAAAAAAGAAGAACATCTAATAACCTACAAAAGTGGAAATGCTGTGACACAAATAGATTACTTTCTGTGCGACAGAACCATCCTGCGCAATTTCAAAGATTGCAAAGTTATACCGGGGGAACCATTAACTACTCAACACAGGCTTCTGGTTGCCTGTCTAAATATACCGAACTGGAATAAGAGACAGCATTGCCAAAAAAGGGAAACTCGTATAAAATGGCACAACATAAGCAACCCCGTGAGCGCTCCATTTTTGGACAAAGTGGACGTGTATTTAAAGGAGACTCCTAATGATAATAAAGACAGCAATACTCTCTGGAATGACTTCCATACATTTTGCCTTGAAGCTGCGGCGTCTCATCTAGGTATATCCAAAGGCAATCTGAAAAACAACAAAGATCCTACTTGGTGGAATGAGAATGTTAAAACACATTTGAAAAAAAAGAAGGACTCCTTTAAGAAGTGGCAAGCAACTAAACTCGAAAGTGACCGGCTGGAATATGAAATGCTTAAAAAGAGAGCCAAAAAGTGTGTAGCAATTTCTAAAGCGGCTTCGCAGGATCACTTCTACGAACAGCTTCAAGAAGCCCAATCGGACGCAGAAATATTTAAACTGGCCAAACGCCGCAACAACAACACAAAGGATATTAGGCGGAACAGATACATCAAAGACTCCTCTGGAAAACTGCTGACTAACGACAAAAACATCAATGAAAGGTGGAAGGAATACTACCAAGCTCTTCTCAATGAAGAGTTTCCTCAAGAACCTCTGAGGCCACTGCCATATGCTGAAGGACCAGTTGAAGAGATTTCACTACAAGAGGTCAAAGCTGCTATCTCTAAAATGAAAAATAAGAAAGCAGCGGGACCGGATCAAATCCCTTCCGAGCTATGGAAACATTTGGGAGATACGGGAGCTAGATGGCTAACAAACTTGTTTAACATAATCCTAACAAAGCGTACGATACCAGATATGTGGAGATCAAGCAGCCTGATACCTTTTTACAAAAATAAAGGAGATGTCGCAGATTGTGGAAATTACAGGGGTATTAAACTGACTTCACACACTTTAAAAATTTGGGAGAGTATCCTGAGGATAAGGCTCACAAAAATAACTCAAATCACCCCAAATCAGTGCGGCTTCACGAGTGGACTCGGTACAACGGACGCGATACACTCCGTGAAAATACTTCTAGAGAAGTACAAAGCGTGCAAGAAGGACCTTCATGTTATTTTCATAGACTTGGAAAAGGCCTTCGATCGAGTACCACGGAAGCTTATCTGGCAGGCACTTCGAGCTCAGTGTGTACCAGAACTTTACATTGAACTCCTCAAAGACCTGTACTACAACATTACAACCAGGGTCGTTAGCTCGTCGGGGAAAAGTGAATGCTTTGAGGTCAATGTGGGTGTTCATCAGGGTTCAATATTGAGCCCCACATTATTTAACCTTGTAATGGACTACATCACGAAGGACATTCAGAAACCAGCACCGTGGTCAATCCTGTATGCAGACGATATAGCCCTAATAGCAGAAACGCTAGAAGAAGTACAAAAAGATGTCTCTGAATGGCAGAAAGCTCTAGAGCAGAAAGGGCTAAAAGTCAGTATACAGAAAACCGAATACATGTTTTGCAACTTTTCTGGTATAAGCGCAAAAGACTCTCCGTCTCCGTTTGTCTCTGGCACGCCAATCAAAAGTGTGGAAGAGTTTAAATATCTAGGCTCCATAGTTGCACGAACAGCTGGCACTGAGAAAGATATACAAAACAGAATAAACACAGCGTGGCTTAAGTGGAGATCACTTACGGGTGTCCTATGCGACCAGCGCATGCCTATTAAAATAAAAGGGAACGTATATAAAAGAGCAGTAAGACCAGCTCTACTCTACGGCTCCGAATGCTGGCCAATTCGTAAAGTGGACGAACAAAAAATGCACGTGACAGAAATGAAAATGCTCCGCTGGTCTGGTGGAGTCACCCGTTTGGACAAAATAAGAAATGAGTATATCCGCGGAACCTTTAAAGTTGCTTGCATCCAGGACAAAATGAGAGAAGCCCGACTGCGTTGGTACGGCCATGTTATGAGACGGGAGGATGACCATATGACTAAAAAAGTACTTGCCATAGAAGAGTGAAAGCGTGGCCCTGGGCGACCGCCCGCAACCTGGACGCAGACAATAAAAAATGACCTGAAAACTGTCAATGCAGTATCGGAGACAACCCACAACCGTGCTATGTGGCGCAAATGTACTAGGAGGGCTGACCCCAAGTAAAGTGGGATAAAAGCCAGGACAAAGAAGAAGAAGAGTAATTTGTAAATGACGCTGAGTAACGCTATTGGGCGGTAGCTGTCTACCCTGTCTTCGGGCTTTTCTGGCTTAAGCAAGGCTATTATTTTTGATGACTTCATCGTGGGTGGCATTTTTCCAGTATCAATAATGTTGGTGTAGAATGACGCCAGCCATGATTGGGTTCGTGGGCCACAGTGTTTAAGGAACTCAGGGAAAATGCCATCTTCTCCACAGGCCTTGTTCACGTTGATGTGTGCAATTGCGGATATAATCTCAGGAATGGTTACAGGTCCACTATACTTTTCATTAGGAGTGGCTTGGGACTTTTCTAGTTTCAGCTTTTTATGAATTTCACGGGTGTGGAGTTTATGACTCGGTGCTTTCGAGAGTCCTACTATGCGATTTCCAATACAAACAAAACCATGACCCAGGCTTTTACGAAAATGGGTAAAATAATACGCATTACTGGCAATCGTTTTCGAGTATTAAGAGTTGACAAATATTTAAATTAACTGAACAATTATTTTAATTTCGTTCGAACGATCAATGTAACGCGTGTACTGCTTAGTTGTCAAACGTTGCGAGTGGCTGCGATCTGTCATTGTCAAGTGCCAATTAACGATTTATTTTGAAGTACATTGCTTCTCAATTAACTTTTCTTACAAATTATAAATATTAGATGTCATATACCAAAGAAAAACGACCAAGATCACCTATGTCCGAGGTGGGGATCGAACCCACGTACTCAGCTTTCGCGGCTGATGCCTGAAAGCTGAGTACGTGGGTTCGATCCCCACCTCGGACATAGGTGATCTTGGTCGTTTTTCTTTGGTATATGACATCTAATATTTATAATTTATATAGTATTAAGTAGTGTGACTACTGGAGAAAAATTAAAAGTACAAATCAAAATATTTTAGTTAATAAATAATTTGATTTGTGTTTTCACAATATGTTCAATTTTCTTACAAAGTTAATTACTTTTAAAATTAGGATTTTTAAACAAATAATGCACATGGTTTGGCTAAGAATCTGCATCTCAATCCTCGGTTCAAATAAAAGCCTGTATCATGTTAACACACTGTATATAAATCTACATAAAGTATTGTCATGTTATTTGGGAAAGGAGTTTGTTAGTTTTGTTAATAGTACATTTCATAAACTAGCGCAGGAAAACTTTTTTTCGGCGAGGGTGAAAGTTGGAGCACGAGTGAAACGAGGGCGACAATCACCCGAGTTAAAAAAAAGTTTTTGCACGTGTAAGGGACGATTTTTTTCATAACAAGTGCGTCAAAAAGAGAAATTACCGTGCGCGAATCGTGCGCAAAGTTTGGTTTTGCGCACTAGTTAGAAAAATAGTATTTATTTCATAGTGTGACAATATCATAATTTCTAAAAATTTAAAATTTTCTTAGTCAATTCCATTGTATGAGTAAGCGTCAGGTGCTTTTGCACAATAGATGGCACTTCAATACAAGTTTCAATGTCACATATTGGGACATTGGAAATATTAATACTCAGTCCTAATAAACGTCAGCCTGTCTGAAAATTATGCAAATAATTTAGATATAAGCTTCCATTTCAAAGTTGGGATATAAAGCATTAAAGGTACATACATACATTAGTCATCGTTTAAATGCCCTAATAGTTGATTTTATCTTATCGATGGCAACTCGAGCTATAATGAGTCATTATTAATGACGAGTATTGGTACAGCATCGGGTACTAGTATTTGCACCTTAGGTAATTTTTACTTTTATACCACACTGAAAATTAAAAAAACAATCAGCTGTACAGATCAACCTTAACCTGCAAAAAATTAAGCCGGCAAGAAGTTTTAAATACGGTCGAAGTCAGAATCAACAAGATAGGTATTAAGCATTAAATAAGATTAAAACTTGTTTTGAATAGAAGGAATAAATATGCAATTAATTTCTGCAGAGCGATTATGAAATTATAAAAAACTTTGCATTCGAAATATAAATACGAATTGAAATCTATTTTAATCTCACCATACAAATAAGATAATAACCAAATATATATAAATAAGCTTTTATTTTAGTCAAACTGTAACGGATTTACTGTTGGTAATTTCATTACTAAAAATGTTTCAATGCTCACAGATTTTATTACATTTTTATCACCCTAGACCACTCCGTGTAAAGAATGGTACACAAAAACAACAGATTACTTATCCGTTTGTATCATGCGACACTTTCAATCGTAAATCAAAAAGCCGTGAAAGGTCGGACTCTGGGCTTCGGTCACTAGAGATAAAAAAAAAATATGGACAAAAAACTGGCTGATACCACGACTAACATTGTATGTTGGGTCGATTTAAATTACTCCCTTGAATGAATCCGGTAGCCAATCTATAGTCTTTACTAAAGCGTCTTTAGGCGAATGAAACTCGCATGGAAATAATTAGGCCGATGTTTGCATGCAGCGTTGCATAATAGGCAAATAAGTTAATTACGAAGGCAAGACTTACTATATGCTCGACAAGTCATTACCATAAAACCACCGAACTATAGTACAAACGCTCTCAACTTCTCCAAAACTTATCAAATAACATCGTGCTTCTTATTAATAATAAATAAAAAAACCGGCCAAGTGCGAGTCGGACTCGCGCGCAAAGGGTTCCGTACCATTATCAATTTATTATTAAAAAAATACAGTTAAATCAACCTACCTCAAAAACTATAGGAGATAATTTTATCAAACCAAAAATCGTTGATAGAGTTTATTAATGTGCATAACATATATTTTTTTCAGAATTTTATATCGCGTAGTTTAAAAAATAGAGGGGGGGGGGACACATTTTTCAGACTTTGAGACCTGATATCTCGAAAACGATTTGCTTAAATAAAAATGTGATGTATAAACCATCATATCATTTTTAAAGACCTTTCTATTAATACCCCACACGCTTATGTACAACTAAAAAAAAAATTCTATTCCTCAGTTACATGTATGGAGGGCCCCCACCCCAATGGTTTTTTTTACAATTTAGTATCACATTCCTGTAGCGGTTCATACAACACATATCCTTACCAAATTTCGTTACTGTAGCATTTATATTTTCCGAGTAAATTGGCTGTGACAGACGGACAGACGGACAGACGGACAGACGGACATGACGAATCTATAAGGGTTCCGTTTTTGCCATTTTGGCTACGGAACCCTAAAAACTTGGACAAATCTAAAAAAAGATTGGGACTGGTGTTTATTTAGAAGTTGAAATTGTGGACCATAGTTGCGGCATTGGACTATAGTCGGGTGGTTTTTAGGTATTCGTGATATAAATGTGTTTCGTTCTCTAAATTCTACACTACGTAGTGTCACAATACCGCATCGCCACGTAATATTCCACGAAGCAAGTCAGAACTATCTGACGATAGAACTTCACTTACTTCTCTTTAGGTAAGTTCATTAATTAATTGTTCCACTAATCGACAGGACAAATAGATACATTTATAATGATTTCATCCTACAAATTACTTCGGAGCAAGCTCCCTCGCCTCGTCGGCGGTAGGCCCAGAAACCACCAAGTTCTCCAACGCCAACGTTATTCTTAGCTAGCCACAAAATGTACGTTACTGTCTCAAAAGATTTATACCCAAACACGCCGTAATCTCGTCTCGTGGGCGGGACGCATTTGTTCCAAAGACTCACCCTTGTTGTGAGTATATTCGGTTAAAACATCCTTGATAAGCAAGGGTCCGACCTCCATATTCGACGATAAGAGAAAAATATGTTAATTCACTCGCTCCAAAACCCGATATGACCTACTAAGTGATTGGGTTGCTTATGCTTATCCTTTGCACGTGGAGAATAGAAACGATCAACGAGCTCCAGTATACAGCCAATGTTTACAAATTACGGGAAATAATCGAACCTGCCCAATCCTTGAGTAATGTTTTAAAATATATTCCAATTACCAAAATCTTCCTCTGGCTATGGACAAAAGCGGCACAAAAACTAAAATTAATGACGAAAAAAAGAATCCGGTTCATTTATTCCACAAATAAAGATTTATAACGAGGATTTTTGAATCATGAATAATATAATGTTTCTAGCTAAATTAAATAACAAAATGGACGCTATAAAAGCTAAGAAAGTGGGTCAAATTGTTCGTGAAATAAATCCACTTAGGGATGCAAAATATTGCCAAAATGGATGCCGTTTCTCACAATATGGCGCCACTAGAATTTCCATCTTTTATGAAATATTACGGATTACGTCGACGGCCGTTTCATAAAATCTAATTTTAATTAAAAAATAAGCAAACTGTAATTAATTCCGCCGGTCTCTTCGCGGATACAATGGTTTACAAATTAAACACTTACAGCCGGAACGGGCGGATAAATTTGGTCGACTGTACGTCTTTAGTATTTATATTTTCGCTTTGAAAATTACAATAGAAAAATTAATTTTCCGTTACAATTTCCGTTGCTTTTTAATTATTGCTTTCTTTTCTCCTTTTAAATTAAGACTTATTATTTTTGGAGGTGAATTTTTGGGTGCGGCTTTGTCGTCTACTGAATCCGAGTATCGCGCCCGTGCCAGATGAACTCATTCCGATCTTAATAAACTTAAAACAAGTCAATTCCGATGGGCTCGCGGCGATGTTATTTTATTTGTCGGTCGTATCGCTCTAAAATAATTAGAATGGGAATTTATAGATGTCATCGGCGAGGCGTGATTTAGGTGCGAGCGGGTTCCGCATTGTTTAAATAGAACGATCCAATCGCGTCGCCTCTTATCTACTCAAGCGATATCTCTAATACAGTTAACTTTAGATTTCCACATTAAATAGATTATGGATAATGAAGTCACGTTTTAAACTTCTTTTGATGTTGGATAATTCGATTCTCTGTGAGATTTAAATAGTTTAATTTGGCATCTATAACGACGTTTCAATACACATTGTTAACGAACACTTGTCTTAAACAAAATTCAGTTGATACTTATTAGGTACGTACTTATTAATATACAAATTCCTTTCTTTGTCGGTAAACATCTAAGCATAACTAATTTGTTATGTTGCCACTGTATCTATCATCGACATTAGGTATTTAACTTAATACGTTAATACACTTAAGTGGCCTCGATTTCAAACAAAAACATGTTATTACTTTACCGTCAGACTATTTTCACGCAGCCAATTACACAAACATACATGTCATTTGCAAAGTATCGATTGTGGTTACTGTATCTCTAATAACCACTGCAAAGTTTCAAACAAAGCACTGTCGTTGGAAATTAGAATCACTTGCAGAGCTCTCGTGTGTGACTAAATTGAACAATCTAAGTGTGTTTTTATTATGCTTCAAAGTTTCTTTCTAAAATAAGAAGAAGGGGAGAGAGGTGAGAAGTGTTGGGAGAAGAGCGAGATATTCTAAAGATGATTGGAAATAGGAAAAAGAACACAGTACCATATGAAACTATCATTGAAAGAAAGTTGACAAATGAAGAGGTAGCAAAAGATTGGAGGCGGGCTTTGCTACTCGTACATCAAGACAAAAAAATGTCATGTCGTATGAAAACTGAAAACATTGCTAAGAATCAGATACAATGGCACTGGCTTCACCGATAAGAGATATGCTTTATTAGCATATGAAGAGGTTTCTGTCTGCTTTGGAGACCATCAGGGTATATTGAAGTACTAGATTCGACGGTGACTATTCAAGCATCGGCAAAGCGGTCTGCGATAATAACACGCCCTACCAACACCGTCCGAAACAAGTTCTGAATATTTTATACAATCGATACAGAACGTGGGCCCAAAGAGTAAATTGATGGAACAAAAATACAACCTACTTTTACAAGTATTCGGAACTTTTGGGGCGTAAACGATAATCGGTTGATTTCGTCGTTAAATTGGGCAATTGGGATAAAAGGAAAAAAAAGGTATTTTCGATCGCTAAGTAAACAAATAGTTTAATTCCGTTACAATTATGAATTTGTAGAGCATTTAAAATCAGGTTATTAGATGAAAATTATCAGAGATAATCTATACAGGGATACACTTACCACAGGTGAACTTTTTCTATAGGTCAAATCACTTAACGGGAGTTAGTGTAGGAAATAATAGATACACTTAGATAACTTTTAGGTACTGCAGTAAAAAAACTACTCAAAATAATTCAGCCTATACAACTGACTGTCTTTATTTATCGTCCCTCTAACATTAACAGTCGGTATGGTTTCGTTTTTTAGGGTTCCGTAGCCAAAATGGCAAAATGGTACCCTTAGAATTTCGCCATGTCCATCTGTCCGCCTGTCCGCAGCATAGCTCAGGGCCGTTAGTACTAGAAATCAGCAATTTGGTACAGGTATACATATTAATCATGCCAATAAAGTGGTATAATAAAAACTAGAAAAAAAACTTTTGACCCGTAAGGTCCAAAAATATGAAAAAAAAACATGAATAGTGGGCTTATAGAATAAAGTCAAAGTCAAAGTCAAATAATTCTTTATTCAAATTGGAATAGCAACAAACTCTTTTGAATCGTCTAGATATGAAAACTACTTCCGGTTCGAACCCTACACCGCTGACCCAAGAAGAACCGGTAAGAAACTTGGCGGGAATTATTTTTTCAAACAATGATGGTACATCTTACAACTAACATGCATTAAAAAAAAACATAAAATTGATTTTAAACAAATTGAAATATAATAATAATAACAAGAGATGTAAAGTCTCTAAAAGTCACAACATTTATAAGTAATAATTTATAGAGAAGTAAGGTTTCTCTCCGAATAGGTATATAATAATAACATTATATAATGCACGTTTGGAGATGTACAAGGTCTCCAAGCGTAAATTATCGTAATTGAATGTCATGACTTTAACAAACTAATAAATCCTAAATTACTCCTACGGTGTTTTATCATTCATGTAGTCTTGTGTACTATAATAAGCTTTAGATATAAGTTTACGCTTTACAAAATTCTTAAATTTGTTGACTGAAAATTCAGTAACATTTACTGGAAGTTTATTATAAAATCTTACACAATTACCCATGAATGATTTCCTAATTTTATGGAGCCGAGTGGCGGGTACTGCGAGCTTAAATACTTTAAAATAAAACTATTTCGAACATAACCGGCCCAGCCGTTTTTGAATAACTACGGAACCCTACACTGAGCATGGCCCGACATGCTCTTGGCCGGTTTTTTTTGTAATTCCATAATCTGTATCGATGTGTTGTCTCATATTATCTAAATAAATATTTTCTATTTTATTCTTTACATTTTGCCTGTGGCCATTTCATCTGATTTTCGTATATTCTAGAAACGAGTCAACTCCGGAACTACTGAATCAGATAGCAATCTTTCAAAATGACAAATGCCTCGCGCAGTCCCTTATTTATCGGCCATGTTCCTTGTAAAATTAACTGGATTGGAAAAAAATAAGATGGCTTATTAATCAATGCCCTTTTAACAAATTGTCGGTATGTGCTTACGATTTTTGAAGATAAATAAGTTTCCCTATGAAGATATATTTTGTGCGTTCTTACTCTGAAATTCTGGCTCGCTGTATAAAAATTGCGCTACTCAGACAGTGTTGTAGTGATTTAAAAGTAGATAAAAATAATTAATAGTAATAAAAAAAATACATTTTAGTGGCAATGTACCTACAGAAAATAATACAGGGTGTAAGTCTAATACGGGCGAAGCTCTTAACGGGTGTTAGTTTACAACATAATAAGTACATTCAAATAACTTTTACTTAAAATTAGAGCAGCAAAATTTTCCATACAAAATCATTCGGCGCGCAATGTAGAGCAACATACGCGAGTTAAAGACTCGATGACAGCTAATTTAGAAAGCAGATGACATAACTGCCATATCAACAATAACAAATGTTCGTACCTACATTGCTGCTCCGATAATCTTAAAAAAATTCTGTGGGATCATAATTGAGAGTAACTTTAAAAAAACCTTGTAATCCATGATTACACTAATGAATCCCATGCCTGGTTTAATTGATCGCCTGTATTAGACTTACACACTGTATAGACTTTGTTGTTTGTCTACATAACTCCTGATATCAGCAGCTCTGCAGCACCTGAATGTAACTTATTTGCTTGGAGATGGACGAATGTGTCCACGGAGTGTTTGAGGTTCTGTGACAGGATGGATGATAGGCTATCTAGTACTTGCGTTTGATGTTTTTTTTATTTATTTCTTTATTGCAATCATGCTTATGGTTAGGTATACATAATACACAGCATAATACATGAACCCGTAAGGGCGTGGCAAACAGATAAGAGGTTACGGTAAGTTAAATATATCAAATATCACTAAGTCATGTCATCCATCAGTTCTGAAAAGAAAAAATAATATAATTGGAGGTTGGTGGATATATATGTTTTATATATATATATTTTTTTATTGTTATTTGTTTATTGGTGCTAAACTGTAAACCGCGTAAACAAACATAAATGTAATTATGTGCAGGATAACTGAATACGACTTAAATAATGCCCTTTTATTTTATAACAAACATCAACTGATGAGCGATTCACTCACTTATCTTTTAATTTTTTTATATTACATGTCATATACCTAAAAAAAAATTCGAAGTTTATCAACGCCGGAGGTGGCGTATTGTCTTTCATAAACTTCGGTAATTTTGGAGTGTGTTAGTAATGTTACTACTTATATTACTGATTATTTAATGAAACCGTTTGAGTCGTTCTACAAAATTATTTTTTACATATTTTTTTTTCTTGTATATTTATTTTCAAAACTACAATTTATGTACATAGATTAAATCTAACTAATCTACTTAACCTAACCTATATCTAAGATTGGCCCTTGTGGCATTGTACCGAGGATGCTGGCGGCATTTCCTCGCTGTATCGCAATACTGATGCGTTGTGCGAGGAAGTCGCCAGCTCTTCGGTCTTTAGTTACATCAACCAGACGTTTTTTTATATAGTAGAATTTGAACGTGCCTTTGTTAAATTGTGGCGTTATTAAGTATGACAGAGACACGGTTAGATTGGTAAAGGTCCATTCAGACCAAACGAGCATTCGCTATTCTATCTCCCACTCTACGAAATCAACGAATCACGTTTTGTGTAACGATCGAATTTCGTAGAGTGGGGAGTTAGAATAGCGAATGCTCGTTTGGTCTGAATGCACCTTAAGACAGGCTTAGAATCATCGCCATTTGCGGAAATTCTTTCAGCGAAATATCCTATCTTCGATATTTAAGGTACTTTCCCTTCATGTCCCATAATCTTGGGACACCCGTTATAGGTCGTGATAGCATACGAGTAGGTATACCATATTATATAGGTCGCAGGAGCCCTTAGCTTTAGGCGCACCGCAGGAGGATTGCACACACATTACTCACGCCTACCGTCGGCCAAGAATCGAATTCAGAATGGATTTATGAGCAGGTGTCTTTTTATCGATGTTTAAGCCTGAATTTACTTGAAACGCGTAGCGTAGGTACAGTCGACGTCAAAGATATCATTACGGTTTAGGTGCCAAAAATATATTTAAACGATCTTAATGTCAGGGCAATAAAGTTCGGTAAAAATATTTTTGGCACCTAAACCGTAACGACATGTTTGACCTCGACTGTAAATGTGTATATGAGCGGATTTTTGTTTTACACACATTTTAAAAACTCAATGGCGGCTCGACTTGCCAAATATTGAAATTTTAGCCCTATGTCATATACAGAGATCAGACAAATGTGCGTCATTGTTCGCAATAATATGGACATGACTTCAAAGTCGATTTAATATTTATTCATTTAATCATTTTCAGAAAATTACCCTTTTGACACCGGTAACTATGAAAACCTTTGTGAATAGACCCCTCAACGCTTCGAAATCAAATTTCAAGAAATTATTCGTTTAATTATTCATTCAATCAAATTTGGCGCCTTGTCCATATTATTGCGAACAATGACGCACATTTGTCCGAGCCCTGGTCATATATTGTAGGTTTATTTCAAAAAACGATATTAAAGTAGTGTACGATGATTGATCTGACGCGTGATAAACTAATGGTCAACCCCGATACGTTCGTCACACATTGACCACACGTTGTCCACACGGCGACTATGCGTTTGCGACTGACGTGTATCGAGCAACAATTTACATTGCCCACTCGTTCACGCCGCGTTGTCCATTAGTGACCATTGGATGCATTAAACAGTTGACTACTCATCGAAAGTGTGAGTAGAGTTGCTGCCGCGTTGACGTGCAGTTGTTATAAAGTCCAAACACCTTCCACTTTGTCGCTTACCATAAGGGCGGTTAGACATTTAATTCGTATAAACGTACAATCCGTGTTAATAGCTTTGTGACGTTTCACTAAAATGCTTACAGGTCAAAAATAGACTTTTAAGTAAAATACAGACGTTTGGGACAACCGTTTTAATTTAACATTGAAAAATACGCCTACTCCTAGTAAAATTGTACGAATGAAAACTAAATAGTACATAATACATGAGAATGACCCAGCCGTTATTGATGAAGATAAATACCTACGGCAATTCAAAATTTAAATTTTCAACGCCTGAAACCCCAGAAATCTCAAAACACTTCACTTAATAAAAGTAAACGAAATACTCAACCTTATTGATTGCACACACTAGAAACGCTACTACCATTTGTTTACTAAGAAAGTGCGTAACCGTTAGCGCTTTTGTAATTTACTTTATTTACATCCCACTGTAATAATGTAACTCGTATGTTGGTACGAGCGAGAAATAGAAGCACCTAAAACTCAGGACAATTTTAAATGTAAGTGTAAGACGATTGAATCACGATTGTTGTTAAAATATGAGTAAAAGACATGTCTCGACTTAAGGTGGATTTAGACCAAATGAGCGAACGCTCTTTCTATCCCCACTCTACGAAATCAACGAATTTCGACGAATTACGTTTTGTGTAACGAACAAATTTCGTAGTGTGGGGGATAGAGTGAGCATTCGCTCGTTTGGTCTAAATCCACCTTAAGGCAAATGCAACTTATGGTGTAAATGACTCTTATTCAAATATCTCTTAACTTTTAGCTAGCTAGCCCTTAGAGCGACCACTTTACGTAGGAATCTAATTGGTTTGAAAAAATGTCTGACCTAACTATAATCGCTTTTGATAAATATTTCACATTCTTCTATGTTGAAGGTTAAAAGTAATTGTAATTAGTTATATTTGCGTTCTAGTTTCTAGTTCGGGGAAAGTACAATACCGCGTATCTACACAACCTATAGCGCAAATCTGTGCAACTACAATTGGTAAATACGGAGTATCTAACAAAAATATCAAAATCAAGATTTCCCGTCAACGAACGAAAAATCCCGATTAGAATTAATTAGTTCGAACCCTGTTCAATCTCTTAATTTTTGATACTTGGGCGTTTTAAAAAAAAAATTTTTTTGGAGTTACGTGGTTTTGGGCTAGAATAGATACGCAGTATCAGTATCAGTCCCCGACGATTTGTCATATAGTCGATCAATAGAAAGTAAATTTCGCAGTTGTGTTTATTCCTTCAATCCCATAGTAAGGTCTCCCACGGAAAAGTGTGAGCAAAGAGCTTTGCCCTTTGATTGTTTGCGATACGTTACTCAACATTTGCGGGCAAGGGCCCGCGATTTCTTATGATTTATTTATTTCCATCGCAATATCCGTTGGGTTGGTCATTTGTTTCCGGGTCTTGGGTTTTTCGAATTTACTCGTTTTTTATTGGTCTATATGTGGGAAATAGGTGTTTGGTTTTAGTAGGCTTTGAAAAATATTGCGTTCCATGGCAGACTTTTTATCGATACATTCAAATATGTTTTCAAATTGTTAGTAACATTACATGAGACTAAAGAATATTTAAATATTTAGCAAACCGAGTTAGTTACTCATGTAATCTAATTTTGGTTTCGGCTGAGGGCGCTCCGGACGAGGATCCTCTAAATGGGTGTAAATGTCGATTAGCTGATGAATGATGTGTATAATAGGTAATTATGATTTGTACATCAAAATAAATATTATCTTCTACGAATAAAACATCCGATCAAAAGTATGAATACATTGATGATGACATGAGTAATGAGTAACTAACCGACAGGAAAACGGATCTTTTTTTAAAGTTTAGGTAGCTCCCTAAAACTTGTAAGTCAGACGGGGGACATTACTAGTAGAACCGAAGGCAGACCATAGCAGTAGTGCAGATACTTTTTTGTAGAGGTTCATGTTGACTGACTGCGATGATGATGAGAAGAATTATGTTTGTATGTCCATATAAACAACGCCAACAAAACCTAATCCACCCCAGATAAATTTATCTCTTTCTCAAAAATACAGGATTTTGAAGGGTTAGAAATGCTCCTTTGGGATTGTAGGAATCCATAGGCTACGGCAACTGTTCACTATCAGGCAGACTGTTTACTGGTTTGACAGTAGTTAGTCATAAAATAAAACAATATACAATTTAATGTGAAAGTACAAAATAAATAGTATTTGGAATGTGCCAAATAGTCCATGAAGCGTCAGCCAAATGAAGCGAAACGTAGATATCAATTGAAACAATACACAACACAGCATTGTGTCGAGGTTCTGTCGATAGCGTAGATTGCCTTCCGTTAGATTGCACACTTCGAACAAATAAAACATCATGGTCATACGTCATACAGCATGCATATAAACTTCTGTATTAGGTATACATGTAACTGGCTATTTAAAAATATTGGGTTATTAGTGTTATTACCTACGAAATTCGCGTTTTTGGTTTTTGCTTAAGCTGGTCACTAATTTGATTATGTAAATATTAACTTCGATATTTTTTTTTGTTTTCAACAGTGCGCAGTGTAATTCCTTCAAAAAATAAGCCTTGAATAAAACTCATGACATTAGCTGCCTGTTCATGAAAACTGTTACTAGGTTGTTGAAGTCGTTAAACGTGTACTTCATCATGTGAAAACATTACGTTTTTTCTCGGCAGAGGTGGCAAACGAACTGTCAAATCACCTGCAACGTTAGCCGAGTCACAATTTGCGCTGCCCTTACAAAAACAAGCAAAAAAATCATACGAGTATATCGTACTAAAAACGGAT
This sequence comes from Thaumatotibia leucotreta, assembly GCA_025490895.1. Classification (NCBI taxonomy): domain Eukaryota; kingdom Metazoa; phylum Arthropoda; class Insecta; order Lepidoptera; family Tortricidae; genus Thaumatotibia; species Thaumatotibia leucotreta. Next base: position 37,473 of record JALPQI010009358.1, read on the forward strand.
AAAATTTTTAGCATTTTTTTATAGATGCATACCTAGTGGTATTTAAATCGGCAACGCTTTTTTACATTTCTCAACTTTTTAAAGTTAACCTCCTGCCGCCCAGAGGCCTATTAAAAGGTCTCCTCAAACAAATGAAATCCTATTCTATTTCCTGCACTATTAATTCAAATTTCACTGGCAATTTTTATTGTCTGGGCGGCAGGAGGATGAAAGTATGTGTGGTGTGTGGTTCTATAGCTGTTAGCGAATCTAGAACATAAAAATACTTTATCTAGTGAGAGAATGATTTGCGGTTGATATTCAAATATCGTGTTTCTATCAGTTTGAATTCGATAATCTCTATTTGGCGACTATTCAACAGATTCTGCTATATTTGATAAGGTTATAAACTGAAATAGAAGCTATTAAATAAAGTGAAATAGGTACCTACCAAGTCCGTCGTTTGTTCTTCTAATCGTCGATTTGATAGAGTTATGGACTACATTTGAAATAAACAAAATTTAAAGCAGGTAACAATTATTTGAACAGAAATTCAGTTTTCATTTTTGGGTCATGAACGAAAACAAAGCACAGACATAATACTCAGTCAATAATTGACTTTGAAACAGTCATTTTCATCAAACAACTCATATCGGAATCACTGTAATTATACTTCCTATGTGTAAACACTCATAATTAAAAGAACATTAGCGTCTGCTTCGAGGATATAAACCATGTTTTCACAACAAATGATTCACTAAAAAAGTACAAAAACGAATTTATGTGTCTCCGGGGACAGTGCGGTGTCCATTACACGATATCCTACTTGATTTATTAGCAGCGATACCTCGACGCGAATAAATATATAAAATAATGCCGGCCTGTAATGAAATGTGGGTGGGTTGCGCGGACCATGTATTGAGATAGAAGTTGTTTCTTTAATATTAAAGTATAGTTGGGTCAATAACGAAAAAAATGGACATAATTAAAGGCCTTTAAGTGGAGGAAATGTAGCAGGAAAGCGGATCCTGGCAAAGGCCGGGATAACGCTAGGTAGAAGAAGAAGAAGAAGAATGAAAACCATAATATCGTCATCATTTTTATGATTCGAAGTAAAATTTTGTGTAACAACTTTTGGCTCTGAAAAAGGCGATAAATTTAAATTTTCTATCATACGAACCTATTTATATTTTTTAAATTTGCCCCCTTTTACTTATGCCGAAGGTCAGAGTATCAATTGACGCGATCGTGATGTTTGTTTTAGATTAAGGCCTTAACCTTTTGAACGCCAACAACCGAAATATTGACAGCGCAGGTTCACCACCAAGGACAGATATATAAGTCCTGGTCCACAGAGCAATATAAACCTACACGCACGTGCGTAAAGCTCAAAATCAGGTTGGACATTTTTTTGACGTGGCGTCTGAGTGACAGTTTTTGTATTTGACGTGGCGGCAAAAAGGTTAACTATGAGAGGCCTTAACTCAGACCCAGTTGCCGAATATAAAAAAATATTAATTTATGAAATCATTTTCAATTAATTGAATTACTTTAAATCATTTTCCAAATAGTTCGTAACAGATTCATCATGTGGTACTCCAGATGTAAAGGCGGTTTGGTACATCTATGTCATTCAATGGTCTGTGGTAGTGTACCTTTACCGGCCCAATGAGGTCAGATATCTTCGGATCTGGCTCCCTAAGGCATCCTGCCAATGTGCCTACATGCAATTACGATTTGTATATTGCATTATAATCCGTGCCTGGTGGTTTAACAATTTCATTCATAATATAACTATTTGAGCACTGCCAAAGGGCGTGCTTTTTTTCGACCATTCATATTTTGCGTACAACATGGTACAACAGAAAAAAATATCGATTACATTAATTACATAATAATCTTTGCTACGGTACGTGGCTAGGGTTGCCATCCGTACTATAATATATAGTATCGTACTATATTTTACTCGACTGTACTATATAATATACAATAAAAATATAGTACGTCGCTTGCCCAGCGTGGCGATTATGGGCAATTACCTCCTAATGCGTCTAATACGCATAGTTAATAGGAGAGCCCGACGTCCAGCAGTGGACTATCATAGGCTGATGATGATGATGATGATGATAATACGTAAAATACTATATTCTTATTATATAGCCAGCGGCTTTTATTTTGTGATTGTTTGGAATTTTGAAACGAAACGCATTCGCGGATTTCGCGGCAACTACAATTTGATCAATAGGTATACTACATTTCTTCCTTGCTTTCCCTGCAAGTAGTAGGTATATTTATTGAACATTTTCATAAAAATACTATTTTCTCTTGAAACAAAAGGTGGCAACCCTATACATGACAAACAAGTAAACAACTACAACCAAGGAAAAATATTTGTGAGAATTTATTGGTAATTGTTATAAAAATTCACAAGTAATGGTCTCGCTGGGAATCGAACCCGAAACCTCCTGCTTCGTAGTTAGTCATTAATTACTAGTGACCCACTAACTACCGAGACTGACAAAAGGGGTCTTGGAGGTTAATGTTGGTTTACGGCAAAAGTTTTGTTCTCTCGCTTTTATAGACAAGATTATAAACATAAAAGTGCAAAATAGGTCATAAAAGGACATTTCTCCAAGCGTTTTAACCACCGTGACTTCGGTGGCAGCCTTATAACACGAATACCGTGAGTGATGCAAGAACCTTTAGATATAATGGTAGACATAGTTGACAACTACCAAGATATCCAAAAAATGTATGAGATAGCTATGGAAATCGGGTAATAAAATGTTGCCTCAGAAATCACGGCGGTTGTATATGCTCGAAGTAATGTCCAAAAACATATAAGGATCAACAAACATTATTAAGACTGGCTGCGGTCAGCTATAAGTCATTTGAAATGTGATCTAAAATTTTAATTCACAAAGTATAGTTTTACAAACATAATTAACGAGCCTGTCTTATTAAGATATTAATATCAAGTTTTAAATAACTTTACAAACCAGCCAAATAAATTAAGTATCAAAGCTCATAACTTATGAATTTAAAAGACTCCGTGACCTTACATGAACTTGGCAACAATGCGCCAAGTATAAGAACACTTGGCGTATAATTCATCACTCGCTAAACTGCGAGGATAGCTTCAGTAACAAAACAAGTTTATTGTCTGAAAACAAAGGCAGTGTTTCAACAATGGATCAGCCTTAGTGACAGCGAGCCAAGACTTGCCAATTACGGAGCTAACGCAGCCGAAACACGCGATAGCTGAGTTTTAATAGACTCCGCATCTTGAGGCGTACAGTCATCATCAATAGCCGTACCATAGTTTTCTTCGTCTTATTTTTCTTCAATTACAGGTATTTTTTGCTCTCTTTAATTTGTCAATGTGTTCTCTGTAATGTTTGATGTCCTCTCACGCCTTTATGTTACTTTTGGTTAATATTAATGTATTTATCATGTATTCTGGTTGCCTTGAAAACCAGCGCCATGGCTAAAACTTTAGCTAGCGGCATATGCTGAGTGGCATCCATTTTGGTGTTGTCTTTGTTACATAAATAAGAAGGTACTTTTTAAAAGTATTCTCACAGTCAACTTACATCAAATCCTAAATGTTGATTCAAGAAGTATCTTTACATAATTTTAGAATTATAACTAACATGAGACTCAAACATATTATTTAAATATTTATCAAACGGGTTACTCACGTAATTTTAGTGGATAATTGGCCGCGGGTACTCCGTGATGATGATCCTCTAAATGGATCGAAACATGTCGAGCAATTATCGAGTAAAATTACGTGAGTAACCCGTTTGATCAATATTTAAATATATCTTTACATAAATTCAATATAAATAAGGTTCATACTGGTTTGTTGCTCATCGATGCAATTTTACATGTTATATGGATCTCGATGTGGCATCTATGCTCGTGTAGGTAATCTGCGACATCCAACCTTGAGCTCAAGCTTTCTTTATGGGAGCGGTTTATCTAT